>CAUYOR010037141.1:0-39662 GCA_963573925.1 Callimico goeldii | reverse complement strand
CAGCCTGACCATGTTTAAACCCCTACTTTTGGCCAGGCACGGTGGCTCACGCCTGTAATCCCAGCACTTTGGGAGGCTGAGGCAGGCAGATCACAAGGTCAAGAGATTGAGGCCATCCTGGCCAACCTGGTGAAACCCCATCTCTACTAAAAAAAATACAAAAATTAGCTGGGTGTGGTGGTGCATGCCTGTAGTCTCAGCTACTCGGGAGGCTGAGGCAGGAGAACTGCTTGAACCCGGGAGGCGGAGGTTGCAGTGAGCATGCCACTGCACTGCAGCCTGGTGCCTGGAGACAGAGCGAGACTCTGTCTCCAAAAATAATAATAATAATAAGGCCGGGCGTGGTGGCTCATGCCTGTAATCCTAGCACTTTGGAAGGCCGAGGTGGGTGGATCACCTGAGGTCAGGAGTTCAAGACCAGCCTGGTCATCATGGTGAAACCCCATCTTTAATAACAACAACAATAATAATAATAAAAATAAATAAACTCCTACTTTTAGTGATGAGCCACAGTGGCATTTTGGATCCTCAGAAATTGGCATTAATTCAGAACCAGTATCTAGGTATCCTCAAAAGATCTGGGTATTTTCTTCTCCCGATGCACAATTACTCTAGTAAACAAGGCATAATAGTTCCTGTCTCAGGGAGAACCAACCTTCTCTCCAGTTAAGTGACTCGGGATCTATACTTGTGAATTCGTTACCCACAATCATGACAGTGAATGTAAGCATCACCTGGAAGTCTCCTTGTGACTGTAATCTCTCCCACCTGCCCCTCTCTGACCCCTCATCCCAAAGAAACCACTGATCTGCTTTCTGTCACTATAGGTTGATTTTATTTTTTTGAGACTGAGTTTTGCTCTTGTCACCCAGGCTGCAGTTCTGTGGTGTGATCTCGGCTCACTGCAACCTCCACCTTCTGGGTTCAAGCAATTCTCCTGCCTCAGGCTCCCCAGTAGCTGGGACTACAGGCGCCCGCCACCACTCACAGCTGCTTTTTGTATTTTTAGCAGAGACGGGGTTTCACTATGTTGATTAGGCTGATCTTAAACTTATGACCTTAGGTGATCCGCCTGCCTTGGCCCCCCAAAGTGCCGGGATTACAGGTGTGAGCCACCGTGCCTGACCTGCGTTTTCTTTTTTTCCTTTTTCGAGACTGAGTTTTGCTCTTGTCACTCAGGCTGGAGTGCGATGGCAAAATCTCGGCTCACTGCAACCTCCACCTCCCAGGTTCAAGCGATTCTCCTGCCTCAGCCTCCCAAGTAGCTGGGATTACCAGCGCCCACCACCATGCCCAGGTAATTTTTATATTTTTAGTAGAGACAGGGTTTTGCCATGTTGGCCAGGCTTGTCTAAAACTCCTGACCTAAGATGATCCACCTGCCTTGGCCTCCCAAAGTGCTGGGATTATAGGCGTGAGTCACCATGCCTGGCCTGATTTGCATTTTCTAGAGCAGGGGTTGGCAAATGTTTTTTGTAAAGGGCCAAATAGTAAATATTTTAGGTGTCGTAGGACAACAGATAAAAATTAGTATGTTATGTAGGTATTTCCATAATGAGAGAGAACACATTTTTTAAAACATTATTTTATTTTTTTTTATTTTGCATAACAAGTTCATTTTTTTTAAGGCCTTTAGACAATAAACAAAGTAAATAATCAGATCTTAACTTCTGTCCTAGAATTGGTCTGTTAAGTTCTAGTCTGTGAGCACTTCTAGTTCAGTAATCATCATCTTCATCAGAGTCCATTACCTTCCTTCTGTTGAATTTCACTGTTGTCTTTTCTGTTTGCTGACTTACTTTTTCAAGGATTTCTATTAAACCCTGTTCTGATACCTTCTCACTTATGTGCCCATATCTTGCCATCTGTATAAGGTAATTCTCTACTGCTTTAGTTTTTTCAGGCTTTACAAGTGCCAAGTTACTTAACCTGGCCCAGGCTGACTGATCCAGTACTTGGGCTAAGATACGGTTTCTCATTTCTGCTTCCCTGTGCTTTGCTTCCTGTTGGGCCGCATTGCCAGGATCCCCGTGCTTGGCCGGCAGCTCGGCCAGCCTCTGCCTCCTCAGCGCCTCCAGCTCCCCTTCTGCCATGGCTCGGCGTCCATGGTGGAGCGGCCACAGTCACTCAGCAGACCCTCGGCGCGAGCGCGGCTCTGACCCTTTATTTTATTTTATTTTATTTTATTTATTTATTTATTTTGAGACGGAGTTTCGCTCTTGTTACCCAGGCTGGAGTGCAATGGCGCAATCTCGGCTCACCACAACCTCTGCCTCCTGGGTTCAGGCAATTCTCCCGCCTCAGCCTCCCAAGTAGCTGGGATTACAGGCACGCGCCACCATGCCCAGCTAATTTTTTTTTTTTGTATCTTTAGTAGAGACGGGGTTTCACTATTTTGACCAGAATGGTCTCGATCTCATGACCTCGTGATCCACCCGCCTCGGCCTCCCAAAGTGCTGGGATTACAGGCTTGAGCCACCGTGCCCGGCCAACATACACTGATTTTCTATTTCAACACACCATCTTAACACAACCAGTCCTACATTTATCCATTTAGTAGCATAAAAATTTTCTTCTTACTGATTGTATAGTCTATTAGCTAAGAATACTTTTTATGTTTTAATCCCTTTTGGGGGAAAAAGAAGAATATGTGACATAGAATGTATATGACCTATAAAGTCAAAAAACCTTTACTAATCTGACCTTTTATGGAAAAAGCTTTTCAACCTTGGCATAGAGGTTCTGTGTGGCTTTTAATCTATCCCTAATGGTATTGTAACTTCATGATTCAAGTCCCTCCATCTCTGCAGCAAATACAAACCTGTAATAAATAAAATGTTAGCTAAGACATTTGAATAGACTTCCTTAAATTAAAATCAAATATTAATATAGTCATGAAACAACAATAACTAAACATATTTTTAAGAGAGATTGTCTAAGCAAAGGCAGTCAAAATCTTAGCTTCTGCAGGCCAGAAGGAAACTACTATAAGTGAGCCATGGGAATACAAGCAAACTAATGGTTTGATATCAAAGAATAGCACAGTGTGGCCAGATATGGTGGCTCACGCCTGTAATCCCAGCATTTTGGGAGGTTGAGGCAGGTGAATCACCTGAAGTCAGGAGTTTAAGACCAGCTTGCCAAGATGGTAAAATCCTGTCTCTACTAAAAATACAAAAATTAACCAGGCATGGTGGTGGGCGCCTGTAATCCCAGCTATTTAGGAGGCTGAGGCTGGAGACTAGCTTGAACCTGGGAGAAGGAGGTTGCAGTGAGCTGAGATCATGACATTGCACTCCAGCCTGGGTAACAAGAGGAAAACTCCATCTCAAAAAAAAAAAAAAAAAAAAAAAAAGAAAAGAAAAGAAATAGTACAATGTACCCTAGACTGCAGTTCAAAAAAAGAAATATACATCCTCTGATTACTACCTACAACTATGGATGGATAAATGTTCATAGCTAATTAGATGAGAGAAAATGGGCAGAAATTCATTGCAAAGAAGTGAGCTAAAGTGCTATCTTATTCAGTGCCTAAAAATTAAATAGGAAATATCTTAATAATTTTCTGGGATAAAAAGACAAAGTCAAAAATATAATGTCAACGTGTTATTTCATAGTCTTGGACAGAAAAAAATCACTACATAGTCAGAATGAATACAAAGGCAGACATTAAAAATAAAGAAATAGAAATTCCAATGAAGATAAATAGAATGAAAAATTTCAACACGTTTTAAAACAATGCATGCTAAAGAGCACTTAAAAGAATAAAAATGATTCATTCTTAATGAAATTAAAAATAAAGCATTCTAAAAGACTTTTAAATAAGTCCATTGAAGATCTTCAATTTCATTAAGGATACACTGTGAATACTGAGAACAATTAAGGGTTATGAACCAAAAGGAATAAATGATATAATAAAATCAATTTTAAAAGAAGGAAAACAAGTAAATAATCTGGAATGAAAAATAAAGATATAGAAAAATAAGCTCGATGTATGAGATGAAATCTAATTTGAAAACAATAGGGAGGTGAATTAATTTATTGAAAGATGCTTTTGAGAAATTATATCACAATGCTGTCCAAAGCAACAGAGATAAATATTTGAAGAAAGTAGTGGTAACAGGCATGGAGAAGAAATGACAAAGTCACATTATAGGAAACTGAGATGAATCTACAAATAGATGAAATATTTGAAAGCAACATTTTATGAAATGATGACTGAAAAATATTCCTGAACTGAATAAATATTTGACACATGACAACTGAAGAATTTACCAAACATAAAATATTATAAATTAATGAATTAATGAATGCATATATAAAAAAACAAGAAGTCTATCAGACAATGAGACCCCCATTGAGTGTTACAGATTAAGAAATCTATTGTAGGCATTAGAATATACATCATATGTGAGCTATTTAAGTAACCTACACAATTTATGCTTTTGCATATAGTTTGGGCTTATTACTATAGACCAGTTAGAACAGGGGTCAAGAAAAGGATCTGGAACTCAATTGTGAAAAAGCAAGAAAAATCTGGATAAACTATAACCTATGAAGATAACTCATACTCTATACCTGCCTTTCACCATCTCCAACCATAATGATGCAGTTGACCTTTGGAAACGCTGACATTTTTTCCCATGGAACTTCACATACATGAGCATTTGACCCAAACCATGGGGAGATGCAGTAGCTACTCATGGCCTGGGTGCTGCTCAGGCCAGTGAACTGGTAGATAAGGAACTACACAGAGCCTGGTGCCCCAACATGTCTTTAAAACAAAAAACATCAAAGGAAAAAGAAAAGATTCTTTCCTTACTACCTTCCAAATCTCATGGAAATTTATCTTGTAACTAATCCTAACCTGGTACAACAAAGGTAAGGGCTCATGGGGAATATAGTTCCAGCTTATCAGGTTTGACATAGTAAAACTTACCATCTTGCATACTTAAAAAATTTAGTCAGGCTGCAAAATGTCAGACGTCTTAAGATTTTTCCAGAGAAGTGATAAATCATCTAACAATGTATGAATGTTATACTGGTAGCAGAGTCATCATTATAAACCAATGACATCAGTAGGTAATGGGATTGCATCTTCATGAAGGTGAAAAATTATTCACCTGAAATCTCATACTCAATAAAACTATAAGGAGTAAATCAATCACAAAATTAAAATGTTTGTAGATATTGCAGTCTAAAAAGTTTACCACTTATGTACCTTCTCTGGAACAATGAATTGCCACACATATTTAATGTGCACAATTTGATCAATTTAGACATAAGCGAATACTGATTATAGGATTACCACAATCAAGGTAATAGACAAATCCAACACCTCCAAAAGTTTCTTTATGTCTCATTGTTTTGTTTTTGTTTCTTTGTTTGTTTTTAATGTGTGGTAAGGGCAACTAAAGTGACATTTTCTTAATACGTTTTGGAATGCACAATTCTGTATTGATTACTACAGATACTGTTGGGAAGAAGATCTCTAGAACATCTTCATCTAATATCACTGAAACTTTAAGATGAAAGGAACTTGAAGCAGTCCAGAGTGGGGAGTTAATGTAGAAAAAAGCAATTCCAACTTCGAAATATGTAATTGCTATTTTATCACCTTGATGGAGGCAGGAGAGGTACTGACCTAGGACACAGGGAACAGATTAGTTTTGCGTTTAAATTTCTGTTCCATATTTATATAAAAGACACTTATGAAAGAATAGTCTAAGTTGAAATAAGTTGAAATAAAAGAGTAATTAATAATAACCTTGCTGTTAATTCACTTTATGCATTTATGTTTTTATTTACATTATCCAACAAAATTTGCATAAGATGTTGAATCTTTTATGCACAATTTTTGCAATAAATATACAAAATTCAGCAGAAAATTCTCTGTATAGTTGACAAATACATTTGTATATAAAACTATCTTTTTATATTTTGATAAGCAATCTGTTAAATGTGTGAAGAAAGCATTAAGGGAGCACAAAGGAAAGGTATAATCAATTATATTCTATTATTCTATTAAATAATCTTGCACAGCAATTAAAAATTGCTGTTGGAGGCCAGAGAAGAACTGATAATAAGAGTTGTTGCCATACAATGAGTTGGTCCAGGAAGTGGGGAGCGGTGGGAGGGGCTTCCGGGTAATAGATGGATTCAAAGATTTTCTGATTGGCAATTGTTGAAAGAGTTAAGTTATTATCTAAAGGTCTGGAATCAATAGAATTAAGTGTCTGGTTTAAGATAAGGAGTTGTGGAGACCAAGGTTCTTTTTATGCAGATGAAGCTTCCAGGTAGCAAGCTTCAGAGAAAATAAATGGTAAATGTTTCTTATCAGACTTAAAAAGGTGCAAGACTCTTAGACTCTCTTGAATCAGAAAAAGACTTGGAAACAGAATGGAATTCTCTACAGAGTGTAGATTTTCACCACAAGATACAACTTTGCAGGAGCATTTAAAAATACATCAAAGAAGTTAGTTTCAGGATAAAATACTTCAATTTCTTTCAGAGGCTACCTGTCATTTTGCGGCATATTTTATTGCTATTAGGTTAGTGCCAAAGAAATTGGGGTTTTTGCAATCACTTTCTATGGCATAAAACAAAATGACTTTTGCACCAACCTATTGGCCTAAAAGTCAGTTTGATCAGTCTTAGGATCTCTGTGTTCATGTTAATGCCCGTCATATTTGCCTGAATTCCAAAGGAAGGACAGTACAATGAGACATGTCCAACCCCCACTTCCCATTGTTGTAAACAAATGCTTGGTGCTGCAAAGTGTCTCCCACTTTACATCTTATCTCTGCCTCCTAACAGCCTGTCTTGTGGACTGTATCAAAACAAAAATTACCCTGGATCCTTAAACAGGCAAGGAAGACTTTATTCAAGGCAACAGCTAGAGGAAAGAGGAGATAGCAGGGCCTCTGTGCTTGTTAACAGGCTTTATCAAATGGAAAAGTAAACGTTCTTCTCTTTTCATTATAGGAGATAATTTTACAATGTGGTGTAACAAAGGTAGGTTCCTACCCTTCCACAGAGACAGGGTGACAGGAGCACTACCTTCATTGATAATTAACTTTCAAAGAGATGGTTCACAGATTCCTATAAAAGACATCACTGTTTTTTAAGCCTAGAAAGAGGCTTTAGAAAAATTTATACTTTGGCTGGGCATGGTGGCTCACGCCTTTAATCCCAGCAATTTGGGAGGCAGAGGTGGGCGAATCACCTGAGGTCACAAGTTCGAGACTAGCAGGGCCAACATAATAAAACCCTGTCTCTACTAAAAATACAAAAATTAGTTGGGTGTGGTGGTGGGTGTCTGTAATCCCAGCTATTTGGGAGGCTGAGATAGTAGAATTGCTTGAACCCAGGAGGCAGAGGTTGCAGTGAGCCGACATAGAGCCATTGCAATCCAGCCTGGGTGACAGACTCTGTCTCAAATAAATAAATAAATATATAAACAAACAAAGAAATTTACACTTTAAGGGACAGAGAAAGTATTCATGGCTACAATTTTTCTAAAGTAAATGTTCAAATTAAAGGGGACAGAGTATTCTTTGAATAAAAAAGGAAAATGGTAACCGAGGTGATGCATGTGTTAATTGATTATGATGATTATTTCACAATGTTTCCAATCCCCAAACATTTAGTACTCCTTAAATATACTTTATTTGTATTTGTCAATTATACCTCAATAAAGGAGAAAAAAAAAAGGTTTGGGATCTAGAGTCAATAAGAAGCCTGTCTAAAGATTAGTCAAGCTGAGGAAGACATTAAAACCGTCTTGGTCAACGTCATGAGGCAGAATCAGAGGCTAAGGAACCAGCCATACAGTGAGTACTTAAACAGCCTAAATAATCTCCCCAACTGTGAGGCTAGCTAAGAAGTTCTAGTCATGAGCTGTATTCCGCATTCAGGGACTCTCCATGTGGGAAAATAAAGGCACCAACTGACCTTGAGTCCTCTGGTGGTTTTGACATGTGCTGAAATGTCATCTCCCATGGTCTGAAGGTAACTCTTGAATGGTTAGCTGTAAATGGCAGAGGGACTTTTCCTAGAAGACAGTTTTCTTAGTCCTACAGAATTCAGTTGCTGCACAGGGCTAAGTCCTACTCAAAAATAGAAGGGATGATATGTCACTTTATAGAATTCACAACCAGTTTAGCACTGCCATGTTAAAAATAAGACTGAAAGAGAAATGGAAATTATTAAGGAAAAATGAAATTATTCCCAGAGGTAGTATATATGTATGTGTCATACAGATGTTAATTTTGTCCTAGGAATTTCTTCCAACTGAATTGAAAACCCAGAGAATGTGGATATAGGACAGTGTGTTTCCATGGACTGCTAACTTGATAAACCAAAACCAAGATTTTCTTGTTTTTCCCTTATCCCCTCAGATTCAGGTTATTTTATTCTGAAGCTTAAGGCAGTATAAAGTGCTACCTTCTGGCAACATATTTATGACTGATAATTAGATTAGGTACCATATATTCAGTGGTTTGCTAGATGAGAAGGGTAGTATGCTCCTTTTGTGTCCTACTGATTTTTTTGGTGTATTAAAAGTGGGGTACAACAGAGACTGACATAGCAATAAAATACTTTCTGGGGCCCTGAAGTAAATATTCATTATTCTGTGAAAACCCCATGCACTGATGTTAGATAAGCCAAATTGTTTCCAGTCATTGGAGAACTCCTAGACCCGAAATCCAGCAAAACATGAAGGTGGCTAGGAGGGACTGCGGATTTTTACTTCTTTGCAATGGTGACTCACATGTGCAAAAGAAATTAATTTTGAACTTTTATCTGTTTTGGGATTTAACTTTAAGGAGGATTTAACATTTGGAATTTAATTTCTTCATGGCATGTGATATTAAGGCAGGATATATACTCAAATAAAGCATATCTACTTACTGGCATTATTATCATTTGGATTAGCTGTTTCTTAATCATTGGATCATATGGTTTTTAGAGTATCATGTTATTTTTGTTACTGTAGAACTTCTGCTGTGCCTTCTTAGAAAACAGGACTGGAGGTGGTCTGGAAAGAAAAGTAAATAGCAAGTGAATTTTCAGCTTTGGAAAGACAGTGGTTTGGAATTACTTTGATCACTGTACTGTTCTTGCAGATTTCACAGACTTTTAGGTACAGATCTCTACGCTTTTCCACATTATCCCAGGAAGGTTGTAGAAGTACAGTGACTGAGTATAGGAGAGATGTTCTCACAAATATTGATCCAGATCTACACTGCTACTGGCAAACTCCATTCCTAAGCAGGTTAACCACATGTCTATTCGATGCTAAGATTAATTCAGAAGCTCAGTGGTCTAAGTGAATTAGAAGTCAGGGAATGCTCATTGATGGACATCTTTTCTCTGCTCCCAGTTTCATAAAATGGAGTGCTGTTTTCTAAAAACATACCCTCCTCTCTCAGACAATTTATTTCACTCCAAATAGAGGGAGTTGAAATGATAGTGACGGACATCTTTGAGAATACCACACTCAGCTCCTTTTACCACTCCTTTTGATATAGGGAGAAAGAAATTGGGATAATTCCGACTTGAGAGAAAGCATTTTCCTATTGCTCATTCACTAAGCACTTTCTTCGGTGTGTAGAGTGCTCCATTCTGGAGGTGAATATTATAAAATGAACTTGCCCAAATATAATAGTCATAAACATTATCTTAGAAATAATTGGTGATTAATGTGAAGTTACACACTTTATTTCTTATTCCTTTGTTCTGTTTTCTCAACAAGGAAGACAGCACTATTCATGGAGCCCTTTGTAGAGCTGAACAAGAATCAGTCTGCTCTAACCCATAACATAAATATTACTGCCATCTTATGGAAAAAATTACATGGGGGAGGAAGGAAGCCATGACAGTGAGAGAAAATATGTATGACATTTTATAAATTTACCTCAAGAAAGAAATATCTTCGTCTAAGATACAGAAACTTATTTGCAATGAGATATTAAACAACACCATTTTCCATTTCTCAGTTTTGCTAAATGCTATGAGCAATAAGCAAGAAAAAAAATAGTTAACACTTTGATAATGGGAAGGATTACACATGCCTGATTTTAATAAAGCCTAAAAATGGATTCCCATTGAAAAGCTTCTATAAAGTTAAGGAAAGTACTTACAAAGATAAATAGGATACTTGAGGACAACCAGTGAAGAAAGTATAATTGGAAAGACTATAAAACGTCAACATAATGAATCGCTCCGACATTAGATGTTCTGTGAACAACTATAATTTTTTATGCATGTTGTGAGTTGCTAAATAAAAAAAAAAGCCAATGATGAACAAATGAAAAGGCACAATGAAGAAACAAGGGCCTAGAGAATTAAACGAATGAGTAAGAAAACAAATGGCTTTAGAGTCAAATGAATAAACAAATGAAAACTATTGAATAACTTGTAAACTCCTCAGTGTTAATGAGCTCTTTAGGAAAAGCATAAACCCATTTCCATGAGATTCAAACATTCAGTCTGCATATGTCTGATTGAAAGTTTTTAAAATGTACACAAGCAAAAATATTTCAGAGCTTTTAAGGATGCAAAGAAAAAGTGTATGGATTCGATTGGATTAAGAATAAAAAAAATGAGAAGTAAATTAATTCAAAAACTAATTTTGGGGTTTGTATCCCTTTCATGCAGAAAAAAAGAACAAGAATATAAAAAATAAAATTTGAATTTAAGTAATGGCCAATCATTTTAGAACATTGTTCAAATTCATAAGGTTTTTATTCGCTCTTAATGCCAAAATCAATTCACTCCTAGAAATTGTGTGTAGGAATTTAATTTGAATGTAACAAAAATTTATAAGCAACACTCCCATGACACTACAAAAAAAAACCTACTAGAAATCAACATGAATGTACAATTGAGAAAAAAGGTTATAAATTTTTAAACTGAGACATGAATCAGTGAAATAGTAAATACAGTTTTGTTAACATATTGCTGATGTTTACAAACCAAATCTAGGAAAAAAAATCCCAACTTTTGAAAGTTGAAATATGATTATGTGGATTCATGGTTAGTAATATGGTATCAAATTTCTGAGAAAATAAGATAACAATTCATGAAAGTTGTTTAGATACATTACTTCTCACTGACCCATTTGAAGATCTCTGTTCGCATTAAAAAGAAAAACAAAATTTTACCTTATCCAATTTGATGTTTAAGGAATCTGTCCCAACCTATTAATATAACACCACCATAGAAAGAGCATGTTTATGATGCACCAATGAAGACTGGAGGACTTCTTAGGCTACAAATTATATGATGTGAAAATTTGATATACAAGAAGAAACTCACTTTGCTGTACGAAATTAATCAGTCAATTTATAGTGCAATTCATAGTTAAGTACTATTTTTTCTACTTCAGTTTTTGTTAGGTATTCACAGGTACTTTTATTCTTATGAGATAACATAGATGGCTGCTTTCATTTTTAATGGGAGGCCAAAGCATAGCACTAGACCTAGTTACAAAGTCTCAGGGTTAGCATGATATTAATAGATCATTTGATTAATGCCACCCTGTTCTAGTATAATGTGGAAAAACCTTCCATATAAATTATGCAAGGATATCTATAAGATTCAACAATGTCTCAAAGTCTTGAGTAACATTTTGTTTTTCAAAATTTTAGGTAACCATTTTTAAGAAAAAACAAAAATTGTGAAAATCTTGCCCTTAAAATTGGTAGTTATCCAGTGCAGAACAAGCCATTTATTTCACCAACATAGAATCTGAGAGTTAATTTTAGGTGTCAGTTTTACTGAATTATGGGATACCTAGGAAGCTGGTAAGGCATTATTTCTGAGTGTGTCTGTGAGGGTGTTTTAGGAGGCAATTGGTGTGCGAGTTGGTAGAATGAGTGAGAAAGAGCCCCCTTCAATGTGGGCGGGCACCATTCAATTTGCTGCAGGCCTGACAGAATAAAAAAGGGAGAGAAATGGAGAATTTGTTCTCTTTCTCTTGGAGCTGTGCCACCCTTGATTTTCTGTCAAGATTTTATGATTTAGAACTCTGGGATCTCAACCACCTTTCCTCTCAACAACTTCTTCCCTTCAACCCCCACCCACCACACACACACACACGCACACACACACACACACACACACCCATCCACCAATAAGTTTTTGGGCCTTTGACCTCAGACTGAGAGTTACACTATCAGTTTTGCTGGTTCTGAGGCCTTTAAAATTGTACTGAGCCTGGAATAAGGTGTCTCTGGTTTTTTAGCTTGCAGATGGCCTACCATGCTACTTTTCAGCCTTCACTATTGCATGAGCCGCTTACCCTAATACATTCTCTTTCATCTACCTTTTACTATCTATCTGTTTATCTATCTATCTATCTATCTATCTATCTATCTATCTATCTATCTGTCTGTCTGTCTGTCTGTCTATCTATCTATCTGTCTATCTACCTATCATCTGTCTATCCATCTATCTGTCTGTCCATCCATCCATCTATCTCATTGTTCTGTCTCTCTGGAGAACCCTGAATAATATATATGATAATACTTTCTGGTAATACTTAATGTGATTTCTTTCCTATTATTTGATTTTAAAAAAGTTTATTTTGAAATTTAGTATTTATTATTCTAGGAAATAAATCCAAGTACATTTATGTTTAATAAAATTTTAGTTAAAAACAACTTTGTGTGGATTCTGTGCTAAAACATTAAGCTAAGATTATGGGATAGCATGAATGTTAATAAGGAAATATTCAAAGACAAACAATTTGATAATAAAAATGTTAAAACCACTGATACATCTAATTGATTTGCAACATAGTTTGCAGAAATTTTACAGTATGAACAAGTACTGTAGAGAATTAATAATGAGAAAGATGAATGTATATAGCCATTTATCATATGTAATTTGAAACAAGTGGAAAAACAGATTTTAAAAAAATCGAAGGAAAGAAAGGAGAACAAACTTACATAAAAGAAAATAACTGATTTTGAAGAAATATGTCTCAATAGAACAGTAAAAATAATTAACATAAATTAATTAAATTTATGAATAAAGGACAGATCCAAAGACAGAATATTAATATTAAGTACTATGTTCTGTGTAAGAAACATAACTAAAAACTAAGATAAGGAAATGCTGAACATAAAAGAAAGCAAACCCACAAAGTATAACTATGTAACCAAAGTATCGCAGTGGTAGCATTATCTGTTAGTCAATCTCAAATGTAAGGTGAAAAACAGCATAAGCCACAGAGAGCTAACATCAATGCTTAAATGACACTAAAAGCTGTGGTAATAGTATAATAGCATGTACAAAACTAAACAATAGAAACTTATTTATAACAACTGACAGATACTTATAACAACTGATAAATCATGTAACGTACAGAACAAGTGAATATAGGTAAAAGGATAAATGTAGTTGGATATTTAGCACATCTATTTCAAAATCCAATAAAATAAGCTTTTTAATGCACCAGTGATTGAATTTGATTTTTACAAGGAAAACTTTTACACAGAAGACAAATAATTTCCTGAGACCTAATGTAATTTTCTAAAATGCGACACGTGAAAAAGACCACAAATCAGGCCTCAGAAAATCTCAATATTATAGTACCATTTTTATTATTTTCTGGAAATGTAATGAAACAGCTGGGCATGGTGGCATGAGCTTGTAGTTCCAGCTACTTGGGAGGCTGGGGCAGGAGAATTGCTTAAACCCAGGAGGTGGAGTTTGCAGTTAGCTGAGATCCCCCCACTGCACTCCAGCCTGGCGCCTGGCAACAGAGAGAGACTCTGTCTCAAAAAAAAAAAAAAAAAAAAAAAAATCAACAAGAGAAGATGTAAAAATGAATATGACTGTAAAATAAGCCATGTTATAAAATAAGAATCGAGTTAAAATTTATTAAGTATAAAAAAAGGCCAGGCGCGGTGGCTCACGCCTGTAATCCCAGCACTTTGGGAGGCCGAGGCGGGTGGATCACAAGGTCAAGAGATCAAGACCATCCTGGTCAACATGGTGAAAACCCGTCTCTACTAAAAACACAAAAAATTAGCTGGGCATGGTGGCGCGTGCCTGTAATCTCAGCTACTCAGTAGGCTGAGGTGGGAGAATTGCTTGAACCCAGGAGAGAGGTTGCAGTGAGCTGAGATCGCGTCATTGCACTCCAGACTGGGTAACAAGAGGAAAACTCCGTCTCAAAAAAAAAAAAAAAAAAAAAATGCAGTATGCATTAAAAATGCAGTATTTCAAAATTTAGGACAAGCAATAGCAGTATTTCAAAGCAAAATAGAGTTTTCTTTAATTTTTTTACTTAATGTATATTTAATGCTGCAATTAACTTTCAGGCTTGCAGAGGCCACTGCACAGCTTTGGTTTCTTATACAAAGTGATCAGTGTAATAGGTCCAAGGATATCAGATTTATAGAATAAATGAAGTCATAAAATCATCTCTAAAAAGAGTTGAATATTGCCAGTTTTGCTCCTTTTAAATGAATCATTTGTTTTTCCTTGTTAAATAATGTGTTATCAAAGTTATGAAAATAGCTGAAATTATTTTTAAAAAAGCAATATTGAAATAAAAACAATATTCAACTTCTCGAAACTACTCAAATTATAAATCTAATTCTATATAAATCTATGTGTTTATAATATAAAATCCTCTGAGATCATCTGTGAATATATCTTTAAAATTAAAGTATTAAGTACAGTTTTTAAAAATTTGGTTCATTACTTGAATTCTTATGAACTTTAGCAGAGGTCTATAAATTATAAAATTTTGAATATGCTGTTATATGCAGTAAACAGTATTACATTTCAATTGACTTTTTTGTGGATGAAAGTAATATATTTCAGACAAAAATTAAGTTACTAATTTTCTTTTCTAGTGTTTTTCTAAATAGAGTCAGATAACTTTGTAAATCTTTTATTTTAATTACAATTTCCATACACTGAAATGAACACATGTTAAATGTACAATTCAATGAGTTTAGGTAAATACAATAAAACCTATTAAAAATTTAGATAACTTTCTTCAACTCAGGTATTTCCCTTAAATGACTTTCCGCTAGATTCTCACCACCATAAGCAGTCTTTGGTCTGATTTTTTTTTTAAACCATGATATAACTTTTTTATCTTCTTCATCTTCAAAAAACGATAATCACAGAGTATACATTATTTTGTTTTTTACTTTTTTCAGCTAATGTAATTACATGCACCATAATGTGTTTTATTTTATTGCTGATTCTGTTGTACACTTAAATCACAATTTATTTTTACCAATTTAGTTTTAATAAATATTTGATATCTTTTAGAGTTTTGTCTATTATGAGCAAAACTAACATAAATAATTGTGTTTCTGGTGTTTTCACTCAGTATAATTTGTATTTTCATTTTTCTTATGCTAGGTATGTAATTTGTTTTCCATTTTTGGTTGCAGAAATGACTGCAAGAATCATGCTTGTATAAGTTGTTTTGTTGACTCATTTTTAATTCCTAGCAAAGTAACTTGAAATGGAATTACTGGAATATGGAATAGATTTATCTTTAATATAATATGTTTTTAAAAACCTGACAAATTATTTTCCACAGTGTTTCTATGTTATATTCCTAACAAAATAATAAAAAGTTGTTCTTCACCATTGCCAACTTATTGTGCCACTATTTTTTATTTTAGCATCTTAGTAGGTAAGTTTGTGGTTAGATCTCATTGTGAGTGTATTTCCTTCTTTGCTAATTATATTGTGTACCATTTAATTTGCTTATTGACAATTTTTAATCTTCCTTTTTGAAGTGTCCTTGTCCTTATTTTTGGTCTTATTTTTTAATTATTGATTTCTTAGACTTGATTGTAAATTTTATATTATAGTCCTTGCTTGGATACATATATTCTAAGTATTTGCTGTGCTTTCACGGCTGGTCCTTCCTTTTGCTAATGGTGTCTTTTGATGTCAGGCATTTTAATATTAATTAAGTCAATTTAGCAAATTTTCTTGATAGTTAATGATTTAGATAATCTCATTAAAAATCCTTCCTTACCATGAAGATATTTTTTGAGGAGTTTGTGAATTTACATATTTCACCAAATAGGTTTAGATATAGGATTAAATTTTGAATGTATTAGAGTCCTGCATTTGATTCAATTTAAGTTTGATTTATTTTCTCTACCATCTAACCAAGACTGAACTTCCTTGGAACCTTTGTAGAAAATAAATGTAGACTACATCTTGTTTCTCTCTTCTGTTTCATTGATTTATTTTATTTTACTTACACAAATACCACACTCTTGGGGTTATTGTAACATTTTAGTAATTATTGGAGTAAAGTTTATTCATCATTTTTAAGATTAATTTGCTATTCTAGATCCTTTAAATTTTCATTAAAATACTTTAATAAAGTTTATTTTTCCTAAAAGAATGTTACATATTTATTGTGAATGCATTAAATATATAGATTGCTTTGTAGACAATTGAATCAATAAATATAAAATATTCTAATTTTTTAGCTCATTCTGTCTCTACATTTATTTATGTCTTCCTAAGTATCTCCTTTTAGTAATTTAAAGTGTCCTGGTAGTGTTTCTGCATGTCTTTTGCTTAATATATTCTTAAGCATTTAGTACTTTTTCATGATTTAAAAATAGTGGTTGTCTGAAATTAATTTTTAAATTTTACTTCTAGTATCTGAAATGTAATTTTTAAAAATTGGAAAAAACCACTTTAAACTTCATATGGAACCAAAAGAGAGCCCACATACACAAGACAATTCTAAGCAAACAAACAAACCAACAAAAAACACAAAAAACACAAAGCTAGGGGCATCACGCTACCTGACTTCAAAATATACTACAAAGCTACAGTTATCAAAACAGCATGGTACTGGTACCAAAACAGAGATATAGACCAATGGGACAGAACAGAGGCCTCGGAAGTAATGCCACACATCTACAACCATTTGATCTTTTACAAACCTGACAAAAACAAGCAATGAGGAAAGGATTCCCTGTTTAACAAATTGTGTTGGGAAAACTGGCTAGCCATATGCAGAAAGCTGAAACTGGATCCCTTCCTTACACCTTATACAAAAAATTAACTCCAGATGGATTACGAATTTAAACATAAGACCTAACACCATAAAAATCCTAGAAAATCTAGGTAAAACCATTCAGGACATAGGCATAGGCAAGGAATTCATGACTAAACACCAAAAGCAATGGCAACAAAAGCCAAAATAGACAAATGGGATGTAATTAAACTTAAGAGCTTCTGCACAGCAAAAGAAACTATTCTTAGAGTGCACTGGAAACAAACAGAATGGGAATAAATTTTTGCAATCTACCCGTCAGACAAAAGACTAATATCCAGAATCAACAAAGAACTGAAACAAATTTACAAGAAAAAAAAAACCTCATCAAAAAGTGGGAAAATGATATAAACAGACACTTCTCAAAAAAAAAAGACATTTATGCAGCCAACAAACATATGGGAAAAGAACTCATAATCACTGGGCATTAGAGAAATGCAAATCAAAACCACATTGAGATATCATCTCACGCCAGTTAGAATGGTGATCATTAAAAAAATCAGGAGTAAACAGATGCTGGAGAGAATGAGGAGAAATAGGAATGCTTTTACACTGTTAGTGAGAGTATAAATTAATTCAACCATTGTAGAAGACAGTGTGGCAATTCCTAAAGGATCTAGAAATAGAAATACCATTTGATCCAGCAATCCCATTACTGAGTATATGTATACCCAAAAGATTATAAAGCATTCAATTATAAAGACACATGTACACATATGTTTATTGCAACACTGTTTGCAATCGCAAAGACTTGGAACCAACACACATGCCCATCAATAATAGACTGGATAAAGAATATGTGGCACATATACACCATGGAATACTATGCAGCCATAAAAAGGATGAATTTATGTCCTTTGCAGGGATATGGATGAATCCGGAAATCATCATTCTCAGCAAACTGACAAGAACAGAAAACCAAACACTATATGTTCTCACTCATAAATGGGTGTTGAACAATGAGAACACATGGACACAGGGAGGGGAACATCACACACCAGGGCCTGTTGAGGGTGTGGGGGACTAGGGGAGGGATAGCGGGGGTAGGAAGGGCTAACATTAGAAGAAATACCTTATGTAGATTACGGGGGGATGGATGCAGCAAACCACCATGGCATGTATGTACCTACGTAACAAACCTGCATGATCTGCACATGTACCATAGAAATTAAAGTATAATTTAAAAAACATATTGACCTTGTATCCTGCAAATTTGCTAATGTCACTTATGGGTTCTGGTAGTTTTGCAGATTCCATATGGATTCCTGCGTAAATAATCACCTGATCTGCCAAAAGGGCAGTTATTCATATTTCTGACAGTTTCAACTAATTTATTCTTGCCTTATGAAAGTCGCTAAGACCTCTAGTGTGATAATGTATAGAACCAGGATAGTGGATATCCTTGCCTCATTTCTTACTTTAGTACTAAAAAGTCCAATATTTGACCAATAAGTATGATAATAATTATAGGTGTCATATCGATAAACTTATTCAGATTAGGAAATTTTTTTTAGTTTGCTCAGTTTTATTAATAATATTTTTGAATTTTGTTAAATAACTTTTCTGTACCTACTGTGGTAATATAAAATGTGTTAATGTGGATATTTATTTGATTATTTTTTAAAGTAAACTTAATTGCCTAGAATATAGTTGGTCATGATACTTTATCAACTTGTTATTTTACTATATATGTTTGCTGATATTTAAGGATTTTTCTATTTTTATGAGATACCTAATTTTCTTTCTTTCTCTTTCCTTCCTTCCTTCCTTCCTTCCTTCCTTCCTTCCTTCCTTCCTTCCTTCCTTCCTTCCTTCCTTCCCTCCTCCCTCCCTCCCTCCCTCTTTCCCTCCTCCCTCCCTCCCTCCTTTCTTCCTTCCTTCCTTCTTTTCTAAGATAACTTTCAAAATTAGTACTAGGGCTGTATTGACTTTGAAAACTCAATGGATAGTCTATCTTCGCTATTTTCTAAAGAGTTTCTATGAAATTACTACTTTTTTTTCCCGAATACATGATAAAATCCACAAATGAAGCTATCTGGGCTGAAGGTGTGTGTTATTTTGTCATTACAAATTTAAATTATTATTAGATGAAGGGATCACTGGTTGCTGCATTATGCTTGTATCAATTTTATTAGACTATGTCTTTCAAAAAGTTACCCCTTTATAAAATTTGTCAAATTCGTGTCATATATTTTATTATTATTATTATTTTGAGACAGAGTCTCACTCTGTCACCATGCGCCAGGCTGGAGTGCAGTGGCATGACCTTGGTTCACTGCAACCTCTACCTCCCGGGTTCAAGCAATTCTTCTGCCTCAGCCTCCCGAGTAGCTGGGACTACATGTGCATGCCACCATCCCCAGCTAATTTTTTTTTTGTATTTTTAGTAGAGACGGGTTTTCACCGTGTTGGCCAGGATGGTCTCGATCTCT
Organism: Callimico goeldii; assembly: GCA_963573925.1. NCBI lineage: Eukaryota > Metazoa > Chordata > Mammalia > Primates > Cebidae > Callimico > Callimico goeldii. The sequence goes on along the minus strand of CAUYOR010037141.1, from coordinate 20,159 downwards.
TGACCTCGTGATCCGCTTGCCTTGGCCTCCCAAAGGGCTGGGATTACAGGTGTGAGCCACCGCGCCTGGCCATATTTTATTATTATATTCCTTTTTTACTTTGCAATGACACTCCAACATCTATGATCTCTCTCTTTTGGTTCTGAATATTGGAAATTTCCATTCTGACTCCATTTATTGAGCCTTAGGATTATCAGTTTTATTAAACTTTTCAAAGAGTAAATTTTTGTCTTGGTTAATTTTGTTTATTTTTAACTATATATATATTTTTTGTATTCACTCATATATATTACTTACTTCTACTTACTTGGGTTTAATTTTCATGTCATTTCCTAATTTCTTAAAGTGGAAACTTAAGTTACCGATTTTTAAACCTTTATTCTTTTCTAATTACTTCTAATGTATCCAATATTTTAGTGCCCATTGGAGGAAGTCAAAGTCGAGTAACAGTTCATTTGTCATTGTCAGATGTGAAATAATTTTTGTTTCTTCCTTTTTTAATTTTTAAATCTATTATACAATACTTTTGCAGCTATAACAAATTATCAAATGGCAAAAATTCTACTAAATATTGGAATAACTAGTTTTATTATGAAATATTTCAATAGTCCAAATATTTGATATCAATATATTTACTTATAAAACTGAGATGTTCTTCTAACATAGAATTTTCACATGTGTAGATTGAGCCAAATATTAATTCAATAAGAAAGATTTATTTTAGTTTTCTATATTTTTATGAGATGTTTAGTGATATATTGGCTGTATAATTAATCTGAGACAAGGGATGGTCTAAATTAAAAGTGCAAATCAGAAGACATAATGTTTATAATTTTTTATGCAGAAAAAAAGGTTGTTGTTAGCTAGATAAATCTGCCCACCAATTAAATCTGTGTTAGTAATAAAACCATGTCATAATAATAGAGTATCAAATAAGAATAACATTTTCCAGCTAGAATCTTGAAATATTTAAATGACTCATTTTTAAAGTAATCTAAATTTCTCTAAAGAAAGGATATTTTAGGTAGGAAGAAAAAATATGACTAATCTGGACATGTTCACCACTAATTAAGAACATTTGTCACTGGTAACCTGATTCCTTTTCTTATAATTGCCATTGCATAAAGATGTCTGATCAACATAAATGTTTGATTAGTAAAACATTTTATTACTTATAATAACACATATTATAATTGGCTCTGAATGCAGAAGATGGTATTTTTAGTGAGTACTGTAGTTATATAGTGAAATGTTAATTAAAACGGAAGTAGTAAACTGTTTGTTCCAAGTCCCATTACTTAATTATGGAATTAAACCAATATAAAACTAAATAATTTGTCACTTCCACTCTCACTGGTATTATAAAATGAAATCCGAATGATTTCCAAAATGATTAGCATGGCTCTAACTGTCATAAACTGCAGGTTGCCAGGATATTGAATTCTCGAAACAGCTCATAACTGTTTTTTTTTTTTTTTTTTTTAATTCCCATAGTGGCAGTCAGTGTAGCAGTGCAACTTAGCAATATAAGAAAGCATATATTTTGGAAACATTAGAATGCAAAAAGATTATGGTCTTTCTTTCTTTAAAAATTGCTATTGTAATGGTATAAATTTTGGGGATGTATTTACTTTGATTTGTTTTAGAGTGACCTTATCAGTTCATAAAGGTTACACTATAGAACACACTTTTGAACAATGCTTTGAAAGGCAAATGCTTTGAAAATTGGTTAAGGGAAATTCCACTTCAGAATTTATCACTTTCGAACACCACATTAAATGGTGCTTATAAAAGTTGATATTTAAAACAAACATATCTTTTTCTATCCCAAGTAATATGATTTTTCTGATGAATTACTACTAGGTTGTAAAAAATATAATTAAATGAAATGCTTTTCAATAGTCAAATAATTATATGGTTGATTGTATTCAGAAATTAGATCCATTCAGTTACACAACTTTTTATGTTTGCCTAATGCATAATTCATAACTTTTTAGCTTGTAATTCATAACTTTTCAGCTTGTCTAATGCAATGAAACAACAAAAAAAGTTTAAATAGTTAATCTAAAAATGCTTGCCTTATATCTGTTTACCCCTCAATGTAATATTAGATTAACTCTCAATAGAGACGATTTTACATACATTTTCATGAGAATAGATAAAATGGACTGTTAAAGACTTTAGAATGGGGGTCAGAGAAATAATTTTTTCTCTATGTTTTCATAACATTAAGCTTTAGAATAATAGAATGATTCCTGTTGCTGTTGTCTGTTACTTTGTATGCATTGACAATAGAATAGCTCCCCGCAGTGTGGGGTGGTCATGACACCCGTTCGCAAAGAAGACTTTACACACTTTAAAGAGCATGAGCTATTGCTCCAGTCTTCAAGATGACCTCCAATGATACCCATTTCCGTATATTTGTAACTGTGTAACCTTTCTTCTACACAATACCATGGTTTGTTGATATGTGTTACTCATAGAATATACTAAAAGTAATGGTATGCCAATTTTGAGATTAGGTTATAAAAGACTGAATTCCATCTTGAGTCCTCTTGCTCACCTTTCTCTTTCTCTCATATCACTCACTTTGAGAGAAACCCTAGCATGAACAATCCTAAGGAGACACTAATATGGCAAAGAAGAAAAGCCTCCTGCCACAATCATGGGAGTGAACTTGGAAGTTGATTATGTAGCCACAGTTGAACATTGAGATGAGTGCAGCATCACACAATGGGCGTCTCTGCAACCTTGAGAGAGACCCTGAAACCCACCACCCCGGTAAGCTGCTCTCAAATTCCTGCCCCTCTGAGAATGTCAGGGATCTTAAATGCAGGCATGCCTTGTTTTATTGTGCTTATTTTATTGTTCTTTCTTTGCATATTCTGTGTGGTTTCTTTTCTTTTCTTTTTTTAAACAAATTGAAGGTTTCTGACAATCCTATATTAGGAATTCTATTGACACTATGCTTCCAACAGGAGGTGATCACTTTGTATCTGTCACATTTTGGTAATTCTTGTACAATTTAAAACTTTTGTCATTATTATAATATCCGTTATGGTGATCTGTGATCAGTGATCTTAGAGGTGACTATTACAGTTGTTTTGGGGTACCACCAACCACTCCCAGATAAGATGCCAAATCTGGATGTTTTGTGTATTCTGACTGCTCCACCAAGTCATTTCCCCACCTCTCTCCCTCTCCTTGAGTCTTTCTAACCAACAATGTTTATTGACACCAGAGGCTCTGAAAATAAAAGATCTGCTATTGCTAAAATATGTGTGCTCCTTCTTTCCTTGTTTGCTTCATGGTTAATGATGAGGATATTGAAGTTTTAGTGCAGAGGCCACAGGAGTATTAGATTATTCCTATTACTCCATTTAGTAGTACTATTCTGGTAGTTTTTAGTACTATTTTGAATTAAAATTATATGCTCATTCATCTTACAAGTTTTTAAATTATGTGGAAGCAATGTATATCTACTTGAGTTACGAGTGTTGATTGTTGACTTGGGGAAAATGCATACATTAATATGGAAAAAAGAAAATTAATATTCTATATTTCTTTTCTTGCTTTTGACTTATTAACATTAGTTTCAGGCTTTTACCATCTTATTTCTGACTATACTATCTGATACTATCAGAAAATATTAAGATGTAAGTGCTAATACTTCTGTAGAAAATATTAAGACATCTATGTTCTGAAGCAATAGTGCAAATGTTCATTCTTTTAAACTTAAGATGACTAAATTATTCTGTATTACTTTGACTTAAAATTTCTCAATTTAACAACTAATTGAACAACTAGTTTAACTAATTTGTTATTTGGTTTAACTTGCCATAAAATGGTAGATTATATAGGAAATTATTCCCCACAAATGAAGTACAGTATCCTCACTTAAAGTTGTCAGTGGGTTCCTGGCAATTGTAACTTTAAGTGAAAAGTCATATAGCTGATCCTGAATAACATCATTTCCTTCAAAGTTGTTTGGTTATATAATGTTGATGAGAAAAATAAAGCAGCTCTGTTGTATGTATGCATGTATGTCTGTATGTATGTATGTATTTTGGAGACAGGGTCTCACTTTGTCACCAAAGCATGAATATGACTTACTGTAGCTTCCATCGTCTTGGTTCAAATGATCTTCCCACTTCAGCCTCTCAAGCAGCTGTGACTGCAGGGCATGCACCACCAAGCTGGCTAACTTTTGTTTTTTGTTTCTTTGTAAAGACAGTGTTTTGCCATGTTGTCCAGGCTGGTCTTGAACTCCTGAATGCAAGCCATTTGTCCACCTCGGCTCCCCAAAGTGCTGGAATTCCAGGTGTGAGCCACTGCTGCAGCCTAGCTTTGTTATCTTCTGTTTGCTTAAAGTAGAAGTTTCCAAAAACCTATAGACAATGTTTAGTAAGAACTTAATGTATCTTAAATATTTCAAGGATACCAATGACGTATGAAGAATTGGTCTGGTGATTACAATTTTATTATACTTTGTTCAATAAAGTCAATTTTAAGAACATCTGCCGTGTATTTGTCACTATGAGGGAACCAGTTTAAGTACATCACTGTTAACTAAACTCCAAAGATTTGGACTTAATTAGTTTTTCCCTACTATCGTTTTTCTATTCCAGTATCCTATCCAGGTTACTACATGACATTTAGCTGTCATGTCTTCTTGGGCTTCTCTGGATTGCGGCAGTTTCTTTTTTCCTTTTCTTGATAACCCTAACCGTTTTGAGCAGCATTGGTCGCACATTTTGTAGCATGTCCCTCAATTGGGATTTTTTGATGTTTCCTTGCAGTTAGATGGGGTTGTGCATTTCTGAGGGACAATATTAAAATTTTGAATGAAATTTACTACCTATATATACACTATATGAATTACAAATATTTATAGAATATAAGCATTTTTGATATTTATCAAAAGTCACATACTATGCTGAAGCCACTCATTTATTCACTCATTCATTTATATTCTATAAAATACTGTTTTTATGAAGAATGTGATGATACACATATATTACTAATACATATAGCTATGAACAGACTTCTATATCCATACTAACATTTAATCCAAGACTGTTCATTTTAATGCAATGGGTTTTGCTGGTAATTGGTAATACAAAAGCATCATTAACCAGTACATTAGGACATTCTGATTCACTCCTCTAGATTTCAGACTTAAGAGGCCATTACATTCTTAATGACCCTAACCAATGAAGGCAGTAGTTTTCCTCTCAAAGGAAAGTCCCAGAGTAGAGTTGTTTTCCTTGATTTATATACTAACCGGATGTTGTTAATTACAAAGTTCCAGTGATAAGTACAGAAAAACAGTGTTGATACTAATTTTACTTGGGCAATGACTTCTGAGGAAAAGTCCATTATAATTTCAATTGTCAATCTCTATGAGAAACATTTATCTGTTACAATTTTCTGTATTTCAAAAAAAACCTTATAATGTTTTCATGATTCTAAGAGATAAAAATTGAACATCTAAAATGTTCTTTATGTCTGAGGACAGAGATATCTATAAATATAGAGGTGACATAGCCACAAATTTGGAGGGAGATTATTTATTGTATGGATTTGCCAGAACTTTTGTTCTTATGCTCTTGGGTCAGCCAAAGATTTTGAACTTCAGAGGAAGTTTGATTTTCCAAATCTGTGCACTCCACAAACTGGTTTGATTGTCCTCAAATACCAAGTTATTTGATTATTAATTTATATGGTGTGAACTCATTCCTGTTTGATTAATCAGCAAGAACAGAACTGAATAGACTGTACCTTACTGTTGGATTTTTGGAAGTACAAACTAGGGAACTTTAAATTTCCATTATACTGTTTTGCTCAACTGCCTTGGTTATTTGCTGTTTCTCTGTTTTATTTCATAACAACTTTTTACTTTGTTTTCTATTTGCCTTTAACGGTTTTTATAAATCTACTTTATTGAAAAGACTTAAAAACTGCAATATCAGAACCCTTGAAAAGCAAAAATACTCTCTACACTCTGCAGTATTATTTCATGCTATTATAAACCAGGAACGAATCAATTCAAAGACTCTCATTAAAAATTATAGTGAGGTAAAAGTTTGTCTTCATTTGTTTAATACATTGGTGTTGCATCATTTCTAGCTGCATATAAACTTTTTTTGAATGTCTTACTTTGGATAATTCATAAATATCTTATACTGCTTGGTCTTAAAAAAGAGGAATGAGAACAAAATACTCATGTAAAATTAATGATTTTTCAAATTACAAAAAATACTGATATATTTCTAATGACCATTTTTGGATACTTCTAGAAAAACAGTAAGATATATGTCTAGGAAAATACTAAATAGTAAATAGAGTACAAACTCTTATAATTATGTTAATACCATCTTGAGCATTCTTATTACCTAGATGAAGAAAGACTATGTCTTCACCAACTTTTCTTTATCCTTTTATTATTCAAACTCTTCTATGGTGGCTGTCAAATCTTGCTCTTTCTTAGAAGTTTTACAATTTGTTTATCCTTACTTCAATAAACTGCACACCATGTTTAACATGGCAGGAATATTGCATTTAGATTTGTCTTGATTTGTAATTAGTGCCTTTATTCTGTAACTTATAAGTTTCTATTATATGCATGCTTTTCATGATTGAATCACTGTTTATTACTAATACTGTGAGAAAGAGACACCTAAAATATTCTTGTAATTATGCAATGTAACTTCAAGTTGTTTAATGTCTCTAGTTCTGCACAATCTGATTTCTCATCTATTTCTCTTCTTTTCTAATGGTGCTGCTTCTTGTCAAGGTTCCATTAATGCTAAAATGATTTATTCTGTGAAAATGCATATCTCTTCACCTTTTACAATTTCCTCAGGATGTCTCTTTCTTGATTCTCCCTTTCTTTGTTTATTAAGTTCTATTTCTTCTCTTAAAGCCTGATTATTTTATTTATTATTCTTTAGTTAAGTAACTAGTCTACAGAAATCATTGCCTCACCTATATTTCTTTAGTACCCACAGGCTGTGTGCAATCAATTATAAATTGATTTATGTGTTAAGAGTTATATATTTATAGAAACATTTATTTTTAGGCATTGTCTTCAGAATAAATGACTGTGGGGAGCTTTCAAGTTATTGAAATCATACACACACACACACACACACACACACACACACACACACAAATTATATAGAAAAGGAGAGAGAGAGAGAGAGAGAGAGAGAGAGAATTTTTTACCTTTTAGTATAGTTGTCCTATGAGAGTCTGGTGATAAACTGGTAGTGTCTTATCAGACTCCTCAACTGATCTCACATGGTATGTTCCCATGAAAAAAAAAGTTAATAAATATAGAAAACTGAAAACCTTTCCGAATGTTGGCATTTTTATTCTATCTTCCATTCAAATACTCTAGAGGGGAAAAAAAGATACACAAATATAACACATCACTCATAACAGGAAAAAGCAAGTTTGGATTGTGTGGACAATGATTCATGTTATTAGAACTATGAAACTCAGAAATAAGTCAAAGGGTATATCTGATAATTTGAAGACATACGTACATGTTGCTAGAATTCATCACATATAATAACTTTAAAATTAAGTTATAAATTATAAACATATAAAAATAAACATGTAATCAACGAAGCTTATACTGGGAAAGAAATCATTCTCATGAGAAACAGTATGTAAGAGCTGAGATGTTCACCTACCAATTTACTCTAAACCAATAGTGAAAATAGAAATGCACATTTAACTTTATGTATGTTGATCATCTTCGTATTAGATGAAGTTAGACTGGTTCTTCAATTGTGATCTTGTAATAATTTCATTTTCCAGAGAAATCTGTTGATACTTTGTTGTATGCCTGTTAATGCAGGTGATACTTAAAGATGAAGTTATGATGAGTCAAGCTGTGCTAAAGATAAAGGTAGAGAGAAAAAAGTTGCTTTGCTTTGGAGTTTAATTTTCATGCTGTTAAGAGATTACATGGTGCATTTTGAACAGAATTTAAAAAGTGTCCTTTGCCCATTTATTAATGGGGTTACTTGTTATTTGCTTGTTGATTTATACTCCTCACGGATTCTAGATAGTAGATTGTGTCAAATGCATAATTCTCAAATATTTTCTCCATTTTGCATGTCATCTGTTTATTCTCTTTATAGGTATTTTTGCTGTACATAATAGCTCTGGTTATTCTGGACAATCTAGACATCTAACATGTTGGAAAAAAAAGTAAAAGAGCAGAATGATCAAGCAGAATGAAAATTGTCCCCCTGCATACCCAGCTCAACCATCTAAGGACAACACTCTGCTGTTGTTTCAAATTCACCCTTTCTGACATTCAACTTCACACATATTTTCTTCATATCTAACTTTTTAGTAATTAATTTTTTACCTAATTACTTACAATTAATTATACTGTGCACATGTTGAAGGAACAGCATTTTATAGTACTTTTTTTAAGAGATGATATGATAGAAAACCTCATAGTCTCTGCCAAAAGGCATCTGGAAGTGAAAAAAAAATCAGTAAACTTTCAGGATATAAAATGAGTGTATCAGTATCATTTCTATACACCAATAACATTCAAGCTGAGAGACAAATTAACATAATCTCATTTAGAATAGCCAAAAAAAGAATAAAATACCTAGGAAGACAGCAAACCAGGGAGAGGAAAGATCTCTATAACAAGAATTACAAAACACTGCTGAAAGAAATCAGAGAAAACACAAACAAATAGAAAAATATTTAAAGCTCACGGAAAGAAAGAATTAATAGAGTTAAAATGGCCATACTGCCCAAAGCAATTTACAGATTTAATGGTATTTTTACCACACTACCAACATTACATTTTGCAAAATCAGAAAAAATCTATTCTGCAGTTCATATGGAAGCAATGACAACAAAAAAAGCCAGAATTGCCAAAGAAATCCTAGGGAAAAACAAGATGAACAAACAAAAAGCTGAAGACATCATACTACTTAACTTTAAACTTTACTAGAAAACTATAGTAGTCAAAACATCATGGTACAGGTACAAAACCAGACAAAAAGACCAATGGAACAGATTTGAGAATATGGGGATAAAGCTGCATACCTACAACCATCTGATTTTCAGCATAGTTCATAGTTGAAAGTAACAAGCAATGAGAAAAGGAATCCTTAATCAATAAATGGCATTTGTACAACAATCTAGCCATGTGCAGAAGATTGAAACCAGATCCCTTCCTTTATCCATTTAAAAAAATCAACTCCAAATGGATTCAAAACTCTAGTACAAGACCTAAAACTATAAACTCCTAGAAGAAAACAGGGGAACTACCATTCTGGACATAGTTTGTGGCAAATATTCCATGAGGAAGTTTTCAAAAGCAATTACAACAAAAACAAAAATAAGTAAGTGGTACCTAACTAAACTAAACAGTTTCTTCTGCACAGCAAAATAAACTATCAAGAGAATAAACAGACAACCTACAAAAAGGGAGAAAATATTTGCAAATTATGCATTTGACAAAGATCTAATATCTACAATCCATGAGGATCATAAATCAACAAACAAAAAACAAATATCTCCGGTAACACACGGGCAAAGGACATGAACAATCACTACTCAAAACAAGACATATAAGCAGTAATATGGTTTGGCTGTGTCCTCAACCAAATCTCCACTTGAACTGTAATCCTCTAATCTCCATGTGCCAAGGGAGGGACCTGGTAAGAGGTGATTTGATCAGGGGGCTGGTTTCCACCCTGCCGTTCTCCTGATAACAAGTGAGTTCTCATAAGATTTGACCATTTCATAAGCATCCGGCATTTCCCTTGCTCTCTCCTGCCACCATGCGAAGCAGGTCCTTTCTTCCTCTTCACCTTCTGCCATGATTGTAAGTTTTCATGAAGATTCCAAGTGGATCCGTGAGTCAATTAAACTTTTTTCTTTTATAAATTACCCAGTCTCAGGTAGTATTTTTATAGCAACACAAAAATAGACTAATACAACAGTCAACAAATCTATGAAAAAATACTCAACGTCACTCACAAATCATTGGAGAAATGCAAATGAAAACCATGATGAGATACCATCTCATATCAGTCAGAATGGCTGTTACTAAAAAGTCAAAAATCACGTATGGCAATATTGTGGAGAAAGGGGATTGCTTATCCACTATTGGTGGGGCGGCAGAGTAGATCAGCCACAGTGGAAAGCATTTTGGAGATTTCTCTAAGAACGTAAAAAAGAATATAAATTGTTCCACCAAAAAGACACATGCACTTGTATGTTCATTACAACTCTATTCGCAGTAACAAAGACATGGAATCGACCTAGATGCCCATCAACAACAGACTGGATAATGAAAATGTGGTGCATAGGAGCCATGGAATACTTCACAGCCACAAAAAAAGAATGAAATCATGTCACTTGCAGCAACATGGATGTAGTTTGAGGCTACTATCCTAAGCAAATTAATGTGAAAACAGATAACCAAACACTGCATGTTCAAACTTATAAGTGGAAGCTAAACATTGAGTACACATAGATTCAAAGATGGGAAATGATGTTGAGGGCTACTTGAGGAGGGAGGTTAGGAGAAGGGTAAAGTTCAAAAAACTACCTGTCAGATATTATGCTTACTACTTGGATGACAAAGCCTTTGATACAAAACCCCGGTGACACACAATTTATCCATGTAATATACCTGCATGTGCACCTCCCGAGCCTAAAATAAAAGTTGAAAAAAAAGAAATAAATAAAAAAGATACTGATGACTATTTTTCATAGTAAAAGGAGTGCTGATAGTCCTTAGTGTAACCTAGCTTTGAAGAAATTACACAAAATATGTTCATTAAATTCTTTTAGTTAGTCACTTATAAGAAGCAAGTAGCTAAGTGGCTCTACATACAATACTTTCAAATACAATGGGCTTGGTTTTTTGCTTCTCATATCTCTGGATGAAGTTCTAAAAGGAAAGGATAAGTTCAGGGAATTACATTCTCAGCTCAAGCACTGTCTAAATGACCTGAAGGCATCTAAATATGCCCTGAAGAAGATTCTTATTTCCTGTAGCCACAAAGCTGAAACAGTTGAAAATGAAACACAAAATGTTATCTCCCAACTGGCTGAATTACAATGCAAGTTGAAGTCCCAGCTTCATAGGGTGTCTACAGTTAAAGTGAGGGAATTGATTGAGAAAGAATGAGATGCCATAACTTTTCATGTGAACATTTGTGAACACTCTGATTAAATTCGGGCACTGAGCCCTGAATTTCTAATATGTTTTCTTTATCAATAAATGAGAGCTCCTCACTCTTAGTAGAAATGGTCTCCCCACCCCTAGTGAAATGGCCTCCCCTAACCTAATACAAGTTACCACCCCAATCCCAGTGGTAGTGACAACTGCATCCATAACTGAGGAGACTAACCCTACAATGCCTGAGAAAACTGTAGTGGCTTCCCTAAAGCAACCGTCATGCAAGACAATGCCAAATTTTCTCAGGACTTACACTTACCACTCCATTTTGCTTTTACTTCTGTAACTCGACTGAAGTTCCAGCAGCTCCCTAAAGGTGAGGTATAAAATGTGACCCATAAAGAAGTATGGCAGATTTCAAAACAACCACGAGATTTGTAGTTTGCAGACAAATCTACAGTAAATGTATGGGAATAGATATTGAGAATGTGGGCCAACTGTGAAAGGAGTGTAAAATTGGATCAGTTTAAGCTGATTGATACAGGTTCACTGAGCAGAGATTCTGTATTTACTGTTGCAGCTTGAGAACTTTGAAAGAGCTCTAGCAGTTTGGCTGGTTGGTAGGTTAAAATATGAACCAAAAGGTTGCCCTCAGTGAGCAGACAGGAAATTACAAATATGCCTTGGCATAATGCAGAGGAAGTGTTAAAAAGGCTTAGCTAGATTGAAATGTGAGAGGGAATTTGCCTTTGAAGACCACTGGGAAGGTCCAGAAGACATACCATTTACAATATTGTGAGAGCAATTTGTGAGGGGACCCCCATCATCTTTGAAAAGCTCTGTGACTGCTGGTCTGTAAGACAGATCTCTCAGTGGGAATGTAGTCACTGAGTTGGGGAATCTAAATACAGAAGTGGTGATTGGATCCTGGGGTGGCAGTGACCAAGTGGCAACCTCAATGATGAAAGGAAAGGTGAGCATGGTTACTGTAATGGATAGCATTATCAAAGCAACAATCAGAATAGTCTCATTTGCACAGACCTATGGCATTGGCTAGTTGATCATGAAATTTCTAGAAGTTAAGTAGACAAAAAGCCTGGTAAATTCTTATTTGATCTGTCTATATACAAAAGTTCTAGGTCAAGCAAATAAAAGGCTAATTTTAATCATAAAAATAGTCATGACCCCACAATTAATTCCCAGAAGTAGGCTCTACAGACCTAGAACACCTTGAATGAAGAAACCTATGGCCTTTTATCTAAATAACTATGCATTGAATAAAGGAAAATAAATAGGCCTTTTGGGAACTACTGTACACTAGCCCTGAACTGACATTAATTCCAGGAGACCCAAAACATCCATTTCCATACTGCTATAAAGAGCTATCTGAGACTGGGTAATTTATGAAGCAAAGCGATTCAATAGACTCGCCTTTCTGTAGGCCTAAGTGGAAGGCCTTTCCTGGGAGCCCTCCGGAAACTGCAATCATGGTAGGAGGTGAAGGGGAAGCAAGGACATTCTTTAAATGGTGGTAGGAGAGAGGGTGTGCAAAGCGAGGGATTGTGACACATTTTTTTTTTTTTACAGATGGCGTCTTGCTGTGACGCCCAGGCTGGAGTGTAATGTCATGATCTCAGCTGACTGCAATCTCTGCCTCCCAGGTTCAAGTGATTTTCCTGCCTCAGCCTCCTGAGTAGCTGAGATTACCGGCACCCACAACCATACCTGGCTGATTTTGTATTTTTAGTAGAGATGGGGTTTCACCCTGTTTACTAGGCTGGTCTCAAACTCCTGACCACAGGCGATCTGCCCACTTCAGCCTCCCAAAGTGCTGGGATTACTAATGTGAGCCACCGCACTCAGCCACACATTCTTAAACAACCAGATCTTTTGAGAACTATATCATGAGCCAGCACTAGGGGGATGATTCCAAACCGTTAGAAACCAATCCTCCATTATCCAATCACCCTCCACCAGGCCCCACCTTGAATACGTGTGGATTACAATTCAACATGAGATTTGGAATGTGGACACAGAGATAAACTGTATCATTCTGCCCCTACCCCCTCCCAAATCTCATGTCCTTCTCATGTTTCAAAACACAATCATTCCACCCGACAGCTTGCCAAAGTCTTAACTCATTCCAGCACTAACCAGAAAGTACAAGTCCAAAGTCTCAACTGAGATTAGACAAGTCTCTTCCACTTATGAGCCTGTAAAATAAAAAAAAGTTAGCTATTTCCAAGATACAATGGGGATACAGGCATTGGATAAAAGCTCCTGTTCCAAATGTGAGTAATTGGCCATAGTCAAGGGGCTACAGGCCCCATGCAAGTCCAACACCAGTGGCGCCATTATTAAATCTAAAAGTTCCATAATCTCCTTTGACTCCATGTCTCATATTAAGCCACACTGACACAGGGGGTGGGCTCCCAAGCCATTGTGCAGCTTCACCCCGGTGGGTTGGTAGGGTACAGTCCCTACAGCTGCTTTCATGGGCTGGTGTGAGTGTCATCAGCTTTTGCAGGTGCATGGTGAAAGCAGTCGGTAGATCTACCATTCTGGGGTTTGGATGATGGTGGCCGTCTTCTCATAGCTTCACAAGAGAATGCCCCAGTGGGGGTTCTTTTTAAGGGCTCTAACCCCACATTTCCCTTCTGCATTGCCCTAGTAGAGGTTCTCCATGAGGCCTCTGCCCTGCAGCAGATATCTGCCTGGACATCCAGGCTTTTCCATACATTCTTTGAAATCCAGGTGAAGGCTCCAAAGTCTCAACTCTTGCCTCTGCATACTTGCAGACCCAACTGCATGTGGAAGCCACCAATGCTTATGGATTGCACCCTCTGAAGTAACAACCTGAGCTCTACCTTAGCCTCTTTTAGCCATGCCTAGAGTGGAAGCTGCTAGGATACAGGGTGTTATGTCCTGAGGCTGTACAGAGAAACGGGGCCCTGGTCCTGGTTCAGAGATCATTTTTCCCTCTTAGACCTCCAGGCCTCCGATGGGAAGGGCTACCATGAAGGTGTCAAATTGCCCTGAAGGCATTTTTCTCATTGTCTTGACTGTTAACATTTTGCTTCTCTTTGCTTATGCAAATTTCTGCAGCTTTGAATTCCTTCCCAGAAAATGCGTTTCTTTCTTTCTTTCTTTCTTTCTTTCTTTCTTTCTTTCTTTCTTTCTTTCTTTCATTTGAGACAGGGTCTTGCTCTGTTGCCAAGACTGGAGTGCAATGGTACGATCATGGCTCACTGCAGCCTCCACCTCCAGGGCACAAACAGTCCTCCTGCCCCAGCCTCCTCAGAAGCTAGGACTAAAAGCATGCATCACCATGCCTGCCTAATTTTTTTTTCTAGTAGAGATGGGGTCTCAAATTGTTACCCAGGCTCATCTTGAACCCCTGGGCTCAAGCAATCCTCCCACCTCAGCCTCCCAAAGTGCTGGGATTACAGGTGTGATCCACCATGCCCAGCCTGAGTCCCTTTTTTTCTGAAGCGTTCCAGATGCAGCATAAGTAGCACCTCCTTTTCAAGGACAGCATGCAGGGTGTTTGTTGATGAAATGAAGTTCTTTTGGACAGGAGCTGCCAGGGAAAACTAACTCCCTTTGGTCCCAGGCGGTGATACTGGATGTTGCATTACCAGCTGTTGATTGCTATTGGTGACTCAGTGTACCAGTCAGTTGTGCTGTGACCTGTATTTTGGCCTGTGTGATGCCATATGCTCAAAGTGTCGGGCTGCTAGTCAATGGAGTCAATGTGAAATCTGGGAAAATACAGGCTATGTATACTTTCAATATGTTTGGGAAATAGAGGCCAAGCAGTTTTAGCTCAGAGTGTATAAGGAGCAGTCAGAAATCTGCTACATTGGGCGTGTCACTTATTGTATCATGTAAAACTACATCTAGTTTTTCTATTGCTTATTGTGGTCAGCTGACTAATGCCCCACGACCTCCAATGCCCAAAGATGTCCATGTCCTAATGCCTGGAACTTGTGAATACCTTATCATACATGGCAAGAAGAATTTGCAGATGTGACTAAATTAAGGATACTGAGATGAGTGGATTATTGTGGATTATCCACGTGGGCTTGATGAAATCAAGGGTCTTTATAAGAGGGAGACTGGAGCTCAGAGTCAGTGGTAGATGTTGCAATTAAAGCAAATGGTTAGAATGATGTGAGGAAGGAGCCATGAGCCTAGGCAGGAATGTGGACTCCAGAAACTAAAAGTGGCAAGGGAACAGATTCTTCACTCAGAGCCTCCAAAAGGAACCAGCTTGGCTAACATCTTGACTTTAGCCTAGTAAGACTGGTTTGGGGCTTCTGACCACCAGAACTGTAAGATAATAATTTTGCACGTGTGGTTTTTTAGTCATTTATTTGTTTTTTGAGACAGAGCTTCATTCTTCTTGGCTGGAGTGCAATGGCACAGTCTGGGCTCACTGAAACTTGTGCCACCTGAGTTCAAGTGATTCTCCTGCCTCGGCCTCCCAAGTGGCCAGAATTACAGGTGCCACCAAGCCTGGCTAATTTGTTTTTGTATTTTTAATAGAGATGGGGTTTCACCATGTTGGCCAGCCTGGTCTCAAACTAGAGACCTCACCTCAGCTCCCAAAGTGCTGGGATTACAGAGATGAGCCACTGCACCCGGCCTGCATGGTTTTAAGCTACTAAATTTGTGGCAATTTGTTATAGTGACAATGGGAAATGAATACACTTAATGCTTTTTAAATTTTGCAATAAGCCTTTCTGCCAATGACCAGCAAAAACATAGAAATTTCTTATTTAATGAAAAATTAGATACCCGCTTTCTGTATCTCAAGATTGTTGGTAATGAACATGTAACTTGTACAGCATTTTGACAGCATTTATTGTCTGTCCACCATGGGGGAGGAGGGTGTAGTGACATCACTGAACAGGAAAAGCAGACAATACCCATCAGCATCTGCTTCAAAGATTTGTTGTAATTTTAGGAAGACTGAGCAGAAAGATGATGCAGCTGCAGGAGGTGCATTTCCATGTGACTTAGTAAAGCATGACTTTTCATTTAGATCAAGTGTTATTACTTCTAAATTAATCTCACTCATTTTTATTTCTAAGTTTTGTTGTATACATTCAAAAAGTAAAGCAATTGGTGTTAATGTGATGGCTTCATTAGAAGCACAGGAGACTTTAAAAAAAAACAATTCTCAGGCTGCATTTAGGTTAAAATTAGTTGTAAATGTTCTCAGCCTCAGCCTCCCAAAGTTCTGGGATTATAGTCATGAGCCACCATGCCTGGCCAGGTATTTTTATTTTGCTGTATAAAAGATCTCTAGAACTTTTTCATCTTGTAAAACTGAAACTCTATACCCATTGAACAACAACTCTCCATGTCCCCACCTCTCCAGCCCCTGGCTACTGCCATTCTATTTTCTGTTTCTGTGAGTTTGACTATTTAAGATACCTCAACCATATGTATATTCTTACCCCAACTTTACAGAGGGGCAATTATTATCCATATTTTATAGGTAAGTAATCTGAGATGAGAGCCCATATGCAAAGTACAGTCAAAACCATTCTCTTTCTTCCCTGGCCCACATCCCCTTGAGTACAGGCTGACTTGTATTGCCATTTCTCAAGCCCCTTGCCAAAGGACCCGGGCATTTTGCCCAGGAATGCTCCTTGTCCTCACAGTAAGAGAAATCTTCCCAAACTGGCTTCTTGGAGCCCTTTCTTCTAGTGCTTTCTAAATGACTTATCTTTGGAATACCCTTAGGGCCTTGCCCTTCCTTTTCTTGGCAAAACTTATGCTTATCTTTCAATACCCAGCTCAAATGTCCCCAACTCTCCCTGTCAGATACTCACTCTATTTTCCCTTTGCAAGGTAAACATGTTGAACACAGATCATATGGTTTTCTTGTTTGTTTCTGTCAGTATCTTCAATTAGACTGTTCCACTGGCCAGGAGCAGGAGCATTTCATGTTTACATTCCCAGTGTGAGGTATGGTTTGCTGAATAATGCGTTAATTGTGTCTGAAATCATCTAAGCTGCTTCAAGCTCTTCCCTTTTCTCTTTTTTTTTCTGATTGCCAACTCAAATTCCCACATCTGAGTCCCAGCTTACTTCTTCTGGTACATAACCTCCTCTTCCTTTTGCTTGCCCTGTAAGTCCAACTTAGGCATTGCTGAATTCTGTGTTTCCTGACGATGACATTTGCTTTTTGTTTTGGGAAACACAGAGTTTGCATTTCAAAACACAGTATTAAATTGTGGTGGAAGTGTGTTTTTAAAAAAATCCTTGTCATAAATCTAAGTTTTATGGTCTGGGAGAGGACCTCTTATTCTGGAGGTCCTCAGTGCTAAAAGAATCACTTGGGTAGGAATTAGGTTCATGGTTTTATTTAGTGCACTTTCAGGCAGAGGAAAGAGACTAGAAATGCCCCCAGGCTGGAAAAAGGTTCTCACATCAAGAAGCCTACCTGTTTTTTCCTGTGCCCTGCCCCTCCCACTGCACAGGCTTGGGAGGTTTTATGTGGGGGAGGCCAGGGTGCTGACCTGTATGGCTCTGCACTGTTTGTGCTGTTACCCTGGACACTGGGATGACAAGTGAGCTACTGTCTTTGGCAAGCAGCTCACCTGCTGAGTAACTGGCTGGCTGAGGGCCTGCCTGGTCTTCCTGCCTCCCTGAAGCCACAGGCAGGATTTCCTCCTTCTGAACATTAGCTGTGGTTCTGGTCAGGAACACTGAAGTCTACACTTTTCTTTTGGTCCTTAGAATAAAAAATTGTGCAATAGTAACAGATCATTGAAAATGGAAAAAAAAAAATCTGTGCCTTTTGTCCTGAGTCAAGAGAGACCTAAAACAATTCAAGAGCAGGCAGGCACAATCTTCATGATACGGAATTTGTGCAGGCACCACACTCTGGCAGTCCAGACAGTCTTAGGCTGGGGATGCCACTGTTGGACTTGGTACTTTCTTACCTCTCTGTCCCTGCCACATTTCTCCATCCCTATTAACCAGGGTCAGAAAAGCTCCTGCCTTATGGAGAGAGAACCCAGAGTACAGAAGCAATTCTTTTTTTTAGAGTGGTTTTCTATTGCAATCAATAAAATGTGATGAGACCCTGGTAGGCATTTTTCCCCAGGGGATGGTGTGTGGGTACAGGGCAGTGAGTGTCTAGGAGGTAGAGAATCTGCAGTTGGAACTTCAAGGTGCAAGGTTGGGGTAGGAAAGAGACCTGGGGGTGGACCTCACCACTCCCAGGGAGCTCAGAGCATAAAAGAGGGTTGGAGCATTTCCAGGCAGCTTGGCTTGGGCACACTTCCCACACGTTTTTGCTTCAGTGCCTCTAACAGCAGAGAAGATATACCCTGGCCTGGGGCGGGGGGAGGGGGTCTGCAACCTAGGCACAACTTTTTTTTTTCCTGATTTGTTTTCTTAACTTAAAAAAAAAAAGCTAATTTTGAAACAATCCTAAGCTTAAAGATACATTGAAAGTATAGTTCAAAGAACTTTTTCCCATCTGAACCATTTGAAAATCAATCATACACGTGTTTGTATTCTATACAAATAGCACATTGACAGTAGCCATGACCTTTGAGAAAGGCACTGAAATTGAAGGCGTTAACATAAAAACTTTAGACAAATTAAATTTAACAGAGTTTAATTGAGCAAAAAACTGGTTTGTGAATCGGACAGTCCCTCACACCAGAATAGGTTTGGAGAGATTCTACTGGTGTTGCCGCGTGGTCAAAAGAGATTTATGAAGTGAAAAAAGGAAAGTGATGGACAGAAAATGGGAGTGAGGACCAGACACAGCTGGATGGGTACAGCTGGGCCTTTGCCTTTCTTGAACATGGTTTGAACAGTTGGCTGGCTGTGATTGGCTGAAACAAGAGGAAGTTACAGTCTGTTTACACATCCAGTTTAGGGTACAGCTTACTGTGTAGGGAGAAACCGTTAGGAAGATGTAAGAGGCAGCTTTAGGCTAAACTCAATACAGAATATTAAATTAGTACCAAAACACCGATAACTATATGTAACCATTTAACTACATAACAGTTACATGTAACTATATAACATGTAGTTATATAGTTACATATAGTTATCGGTGTTTTGGTAGTAACACCTCCAAAGAGAACTCAATCTTTAACTGAAATAGTCAAGTAAATTTTGCCACTTTAGGAAGCTGTCCCTTGGACGCAAGTGGACAGTGCTACTTTGAGAGGAGGCAGTGCTCGTGCACCCAGCACTCACTATTAGTAGGACACCTCAGGGCAGTGTACAAATTGGACACCTACCTGCAGTGGGCTCTGCAGTTCAACTGCCTGAGTCCATCTCTGGGCTGCCACCCATAGCTGTGTGACCTCAGGCAACCTCATGAACGCTCTAAGCCTCTGTAAACCAATACGGTAAATGAAAGAGCCATCCCATGATGTTATTTGGAGGATTGCATGAGCTAAGGCACTTGATGCCCTTAGCACAGTGTCCAGTACATGTAAACCATAAATGTTAGCTTCTGTTAATGCAGCTGTATTTGTCTTAATGTGATAAAGTCCACTGCAGCCCAGCTAGAAGGCCCAGGAAGATGTATAGGTTTAGCCTGTAGCTTCAAGTAGCCTCTGGCACACAGGTGGATACCTGGGGTTGCATTTACCTAGTTTCAGAGACTGAGGGTGGCTTTCTGCCCTCTCTTTTCAGGCTGAAGAAGCAGGGAATAAACAGCCAGGACTTCCAGGCCTCTCTTCTTCCTACTTCCTTCCCCAGTCTCCACATCTCACTACATCCTGAGGAAGAACAAAGCAGCAGATGGAAGAAATGAAACAGGACCAGGCTGCGTGGTTTCGCAACAGCGCCCAGCTCCCAGCTCCCAGCTCCCAGCTCCAGCTCCAGCTCCAGCTCCCAGCTCCCAGCTCCAGCTCCAGCTCCAGCTCCCAGCTCCCAGCTCCAGCTCCAGCTCCAGCTCCCAGCTCCCAGCTCCAGCTCCAGCTCCCAGCTCCAGCTC
>CAUYOR010037139.1:0-25374 GCA_963573925.1 Callimico goeldii | reverse complement strand
TTACAGGCACGCGCCACCGTGCCCAGCTAATTTTTGTATTTTTAGTAGAGATGGAGTTTCACCATGTTGACCAGGATGGTCTCGATCTCTTGACCTCGTGATCCACCCGCCTCGGCCTCCCAAAGTGCTGGGATTACAGGCTTGAGCCACTGCACCCGGCCTCCTGGGGAGCTTTTTTATCCCGCTGCCTGGGACTGGGGAACACAGGAGAGGCCTGCCAGACCGTGCACCAGGCCACCGACTCCCTGGTCCCCTGCAGGCTCGGGCTGTACCTCGCCCCTCCCCGCTGCTTTTCTCTGGCTGACCTCTGGGCGCTGAGTTCCACCCCTGGGCTGGGCTGTTTCCTCCGGCAAGGAGTGGAAAGCGGGGGTGCTCCCCGTTTCACCCCACAGGCTCCAGCAGGTTTTTGTCCCAGAGATAATATCCGATAGATAGAGAAGAGGAGGGAGAGCAGAGAGAGAGCTTGGAGGTAAAAAGAACTGTGCTTTTAATTCTGGCTGGGCCGCCGCCACCACAGCTTGGCACTGCTGCTCCAGTGTTACAAGACAGGACAGAATGGGGCCAGTTTTACTAACTATTTTCAAGTCTTCTTCTCCGGCTACACCCCTTTCCTGGCTGTACCCCTTTTCTGGTGTACCCCTCTCCTGACTGGCTCACCAAAATGTAATATTGGGGTTAGGGTGGCCTCAGCTCCTCTGAAAGGACGTTTCTCCAGGTTCTTGGCCTCCTGCCCTCTCAAGAATGAGAGACGGGACCACGGCGGGCGCAGTGCACAGTAAATGCCAGACTCAAAAGTGTTTGTAGAAAGTGACTTATTTAGAGAGAGAAACAGGAGAAGCAGAGAGAACTAAACAGCTGATCTCGCACTGAGTGGGAGAATCCAGAAAGATGGAATCCAGGAGAGGAAAGCAGCTTCCACCCTGCGTGGAAGGGAATATGGAGAGATGGCGGTTAGGAGAGAAGACAGGCTTCCAGGAGGGAGTGTGGAAGGGGACTCCAGAGGGACATCCAGGAGAGGGAAAAGCAGCTTCCACAAGCAAGAGAGTGTTTGTGGAAGGAGATCCAAACATGGAGTCTGAAGGGGTGTGAAGAGGGGGCTTTTAACCTGGGGGGAACCCCCACCTTCTCTAAGACCCCAGGGCAGTGAAAGGAGTTCCTTAGACCTGCCACGGGAGTGATTGACTCTTAGTTTCTTCCATGCCTGCAAAATTTAAACGTAAAGTCTCATGGATGGAGAGAGATGGGGGGTGGGAGCATGGCACTAGGAACTTAAAACTTGCCCTTAAAACTACGCCCCCTGTGGACCCAGAAAAAGAACACCTTCCCTCAAAACAGCTCAGCACTTTAAAATGATTTTTCCCCTTCCTGTCTTATGGTATATTTCACTGTGAGAATAAAGTCACAGTGACACTTATCATCTCAAACGTTTTGGAACCAAAACATTCTTAGCTCCTGCGAGGCTTCTAATGACATTGTTTCATGGGGGGCCATAAAGCTGAGAGAAGTAAAGTGAGGTATTGTAGGTAGAAAATTGGGGTGCATCATCAGAATCCCTGGGAGAGGAACGATTTGACACCAAAGTCCCTGCAGTCTGCCTAGGTTCTCTTTCATTTGCTGCTTAAATTTGGCAACTCTGAAACTGAAGATGTGTCCATATATGTGACCTGCATCTATTGCTGAGGATGCGTGAGTGTACAGGCATTGATTGTTGTTTTTAAAATGATCATCACGCTGAATGGTAAACGTTCCTACTGGACTTTGATCAGGGAATACTCTCGTAGTTTCTTCAGAAGTTGATTCTTTTCTTTTTTTCCTAAGAATTAAATGTTCTAGATTTCTTTTGGAGAGGAAACTCATCTTAGAGCTAATGTGTGTTGGCTTAGAAATCTGTCTGCTAGAGAGATTGATGTTTAACAAGACTGATATGATAATGAAAGGGAACAAAGTACATTGGGACGTTCATGAACTTGAGTGCCTCTTTCTCTCGGTAGGAGCTTATTTACGCCAGAGCCAGCTAATTATGTTTCTAGTAGCTTGGTGGTTCGAGGGCTGAAGATGTTTACCTCAGACACACTTGGGCATTGACTGGCTTATGCTGAACACATGAGGCAGTCCTTTGGCTGACCGAGAGTGTCCAAGCATTCTCCAAACCTGCATTGTGAGTTTCTAATATATTGGGTCCCGGGGACTGTGGCATGGCCACCTTGATGAGGCTGTGAATGCAGAAGCAAGGCAAACATCTTCACACCTCCAGGGGCAAGGCCACACAGAGGAGCTGAAGGCAAAAGCCCATTTAATATTTTCAGACCTCTAGACAGGGAACTTCTGTGCCTCACAGACTGAGGGTTGTGTAATAGACATAAAGACCCTCATTTATTTGAAGAATGAAGTGAAAAGAAGACAGGACTTGGGATTTGTTGGAGAATCAATTCCTGACTCTGCCACTTTTAGTTACTTGATCTTGGCCAAGACATTTCTTTCAGAACCTTCGTTTTCCACTCTGTATCATGCAGGGGCTGGACTAGATTGGTGGGTCCTGAACCTGCTTATGTCACGGAATTTCCAGGGCTGCTTGTCAAATACTCAGATGCCTGAGCCCCTTTCCAGACCAAATGAATCATAATCCCCAATGAGTGAGGCCAAGACAACTGTGTTCCTTTTTATGGCAAAATACACACAACATAAAATTTACCATTCTGATCATTTTAAAGTATACAGTTGGATGGCATCAAGTACATTCACATTATTGAACAACCACTACCACTCTCTATTCCCAGAACTTTTTCATGATCTCAAATGGAAGCTGTACTCATTAAGCAATATCTCCTCTTTTTCCCCTCCCACTGAGCCCTTCGTAACCTGCAATCCACTTTCTGTTTCTATAAGGTTGCCTATTCTAGGTACCGCATGTAAGTGGAGTCAGACAGCATTTGTCCTTTTATGTCTGGCTTCTGTCACTTAGCATAAGGTCTTCAAGGTTTATACATGTCGTAGCAGGTATTAGAATTTTATTCCTCAAAAGACTAGATACTAGCCCGTTGTATGAATATACTGCATTTTGATTATCCACTCATTTGTTGATAGATGTTTGTGTTGACTTCACTGAGCGTCTGTATTCTGAATTAGCCCCCTAGGTGGTTCTGATTTTCAGCAGGCTTGGGAGCCCCTGGAATGAATGTTCTCCTTGTTAAACGATGTGTTGTATATACCAAGTTTAGGAGAAGGAGACCCAGACATAATGCCATAAACTGAAAATACGTGACCGTTAGTATGCTGAAGTATTTTTACCTAAGTCTATGGAATTAGCAGTATGACCTCTAATGCTAACAAAGTACCCTAAGCTCTGCCCAAGTGTTCATGGGCTCCTGTTAGGAAGATAAAAGATTTCATAGCCCCAATGGCATCTAATGTTAAAACATATAGTACTGTAAACCATGGTGCGCTGACGTGCTTATCTTCCCAACTCTATTTTTGATATCACGTTAGTAGCCTGGAGTTGACCACGGTGGGAGTATTCCTGCTTGAAAGTCAGAATGAATTTCAAAGTCAGGGCTTTTTCCTCTTCGACAGCTGGCTGTTACATAGAAGCAGCACACCACTGACTACAAGCCAGGTGTTCGGTATTTCTCTTCTCTTTAACAAGAATCACTACAAAAGAAATATAATTTAAAAGGATAAGCCTTTGTTGATAAACTAAAATTCAGAAATCCGTGGTTGCTCTGAGACTCAGGGAGTGTGGGGGATTCCAGTACAACTCCCACGAGTGCCTCGTTCAGCTCCAGCTTGGATGAGGTGCGGGCTTACGGTGTGGAAGTTTCTTCTCAGTTCTCTCTGCTTCATCCCACAGTGGAAGAGGCTTCTCAGTGAGGCATAGATCAAGCCTGATAGTTCCATATAAGTAATTTTTAAATGATTTAAAAAGTACCAGGCAGAGGTATTTTGTAGACATAGACAAGCTTATTCCAAAATTTGCATAAAAAGGCAAAGCACCTAGAATAGCTGAAACAATCTTGTAACAGAAGAATACAGTGAGAGGAATCAGTCTACCCAATTTCAAAGTGTATAGTACAGCCTCAGTAATAAAGACAGCATGGCATGGACAGAGATATGTATACAGAGATCAGTGGAATAGAATGGAGAACCTGGGATAAGACAGAGATATATCCACCTGATTTTTAACAAAATGCCAAAGCACTTTAATGGAAGAAGGCTAGCTTTTTAAACACATGGCACTGGAGCGATGAGAGCTGTTCATAGACAAAAACAAAAGACAAAAAAAAAAAAACCGTCACCTAAACTTTATACATCACATAAGAATTAGGGCAAAATTAATCACAGACTTAAATGTGAAATGAAAAACTGTAAAACTTGTAGAAAAAGTATGTAGGCGAATATTTGTGACCTAGAGCTGGGAAGAGTTTTTAGGTGACACCAAAAGCATTGTCCATAAAAACAAAAAATTGATAAATTGGACCTCATCAATATAACAACCATTTGTTCAATGGAAACTTTGTGAGGGCAACAAAAAATCTAATTAGAAATGGGCAAAAGATATGAAAAGACATTTCATCAGAGTATATACAGGTGGCAATGAAGCACATAGAAAGATATTTAACATCAGGAAAATGCTTAAAATTACAATGAAATATTAACTCACCTATCAATATGGCTAAATAACTAAACATCAAACCCTTGGACAACACAGGTTTGAACTCTGTGAGTCCACTCACACACAGATCTTTTACAATAAAAGCTACACCCAAGTGTCCCTGCCTCTCCCATCTCCCCTTCCACCTCCTTCACCTCCTCCACCTCTGAGACAGCAAGACCAACCCTTCCTCTCCCTCCACCTATGTTAATGTGATGACGATGAAGACATTCATGTTTGTCCATTTCTACTTAGTGAATAGTAAATATGTTTTCTCTCTTTTATAACTTTATCAATAACATTTTCTTTTCTCTAGCTTACTTTATTGTAAGAATACAGTGTACAATACACATAGCATACAAAATATGTGTTAATTGACTACATTATTGGTAAGGCTTCTGGTCAGCAGTAGGCTATTAGTAGTTAGGTTTTGGGGGAGTCAAAAGTTATATGTGAATTTTTGACTTCAAGAGCGTTGGTCAAGGGTCAGCTGCAGCGTAATCACACCAGATGCTGGTGAAGATGTGGAAAATCTCTCATACATTGATGCCAAAAATGTCAAATGATTGTTCAGCCACCTCGGAAGTCTGTATGGCAGTTTTGTAAAGAACTAGACATATTCTTACCACATGACCCAGTAATTGCTCTCTTGAGCATTTATGCCAGTGAAACAGAAGCTTTAGTTCACTCAAAGTCCCGTTGTGATGAACATTGTTCATCACAGGTTTATTTGCAAAAGGTAAAAGCTGGAAATAACCCAGAGGTCCTACAGTAGGTGAGTGGTTAAACCAACTGTGGTATATCCATACCAAGGGACACTACTCAGCGAGAAACAAACAATTGATCCATGTGACAACTTGGATGGAGCCTGGAAGAATTATTCAGAGAGAAGAGAGTCAGCCTCAAAAGGCTACGTACTAGATGATTCCTTTAATATTCTTGAATAACAAAATTATAGAAATGGAGAGCTGACTGGTGGTTGTCAGGGATTAGAGAGAGAGTCAAGAAGCAGCTGAGTGTTGCTATAAATGAACAGCTTGAGGGAGTCTTGTGGTGATAAAACAATTCTTTATGTTACATGGTTACAAGAATGTACGCATAACAAAGCTGTACAGAAAGATCCACACAAATGAGTGCATGTAAAACTGGTAACATCTGAATAAGCTTTGTGGATTATGCCATTGTCAGTTCCCTTGTTTTGTTATCGTCTTGTAGTTTATACAAGATGTTAACATTGGAGGAAGTTGGGCAAAGGGTGCATAGAACCTTCTTGTATATTTGTTTGCACTTTTCCGTAAATCTATAATTATTACAGAATTAAAAACAAAAGATAAAGAGTGATGGTGAAGTAGTTTTGACAATATTTCCTGATAAGCCCTGAGCACCCTATTTAATCAACTAGAAAGTTTATATTAAGTAATGGTTTCCAAAGTATGAAAATCGTGCAGGATAATGCATTAGTGACACAGATTGTGTTTCCTACATGTATTGTATATAACTCATTTATTCTTTACACTGTCACTGATGTCTTTGAAATTACTTTGAGGAAACTGAGGGTTCCATTCTTGACTTTTTGTCTATAGCACCATAATTTATCTTATGAGGTTGTTGGTTGATTGTTGTCTTTAAATAAATCTTATTTTCTTAGGCTGGTATTATGCCTCCCAAACTGTGAAGCATCTTCCTGTTGTGAGAAATGCATGAATTCACCCTTAGGCGTGTGAATTTGATGCTTTGAGCCTCATTATTTGTCGCTTCCTAATGTTGAAAGGCCCAAGGCTTAGCATAATTGGTAGTCAAATGTAAATACATTTAGAACAGGGTTCAAACATAAATCCTCAAAATCAGCTCTTGCCACTCCAGCCACAGAATCTGCATTTAACCTTAAATACTGGCTTTCCATCACCACCGGAACATCCTTTTAAAGTGCCCTTGAAAGGCAGCGTGCCATCTTCCCCAGGGACATAATTTTTACTACTGGGGCTGCCACTTCCTGAACTCTTTCTGTCTAGAACCCAAATAGTGAATGGAACATGGCTTTTACAGTAAGGCAGAAGAGTGGCCGTTTGTTCCCAGAGTAACTGTGCTTTTCTGAAGCTTGGTTTCCCCATTTTTAAATACTGGGGTAAAATGTTATCTGTTGTGGAGTTGGACATGCTACCTTTGTGCTACGAGGTCTCGTTACTTTTCTATAGTGCTAATATGGTTTGGTTCTGTGTCCCCACCCAAATCTCACTTTGAATTGTGATAATCCGCATTTGTCAAAGGTGGGGCCAGGTGGAGATAATTGAATCATGGGGGCAGTTTCCCCCATACTGCACTCTTGGTAGTGAATGAGACTCACAAGATAACGGTGGTTTTATGAAGGGGACTTCCCCTGCGTTTGCTCTCTCTCCTGCCACCATGTGAGAAGTCATTTTGCTTTTCCTTCATCTTCTGCCATAGTTGTGAGGCCTCCCCAGCCATGTGGAACTGTGAGTCCATTTAATTTTCTTTTCTTTACACATTACCCAATCTTGAGTATGTCTTTATTAGCAGTGTAAGAACAGACTAATACAAGTGCTTTTATGAGAATAAAATTAAGTCATATGTGAAAACTCCAAGTTCAATGCCTCATCTATAATAATTATGCAATTACTTAAATTTTCTTTCCTTTTTTACCTTTTTCCTCTTGGAAAATTATTTGTATAACATTTTTTAAATTGGAGTTGGGATTCACCTTTGGAAGTGGCCTTCAGTGACATTTTCCTGGCTTATAACCTGACAGGACTGTCTCTCCTGGTGTAATGCTATTTTCCTTCTTTCTCCATTTTTGTTCAGCATGAGCTCAACTTAGTTGTTCTTCTTTGTCTGTGAAGAGGCAGTGAGGGCTGAGGGCTTGGCAGTGGGGCGCCGAGGGTAGGATGGATTTTGCAATGGGATTCAGCCCTGAGCAAGAGGCCCTCTCATGTTTAGAAGTATCTGTGCTAAGAACAGGGCAAATGCAAGAATGGTGGTTGATGTGTTCAAAGTGGCGGCAAGGATTTTTCTCCCCTAGTGCAATGCATGTTTCCTTTATTGTATTAATTACGTTAAAAGTTCAAAAGCATGTTTTATTGACTAGAATCCCAATTTATTTGTGGTTCATGTTGTGTGCTTTATTACCTTACAGTCAGTGGACGATATTGAGCCACAATTTCATCACTTTACAGTCTCCAGTAAACACAAATATTAGAAATCCAAGCAAGTCATGTGGAAGTTTGTTTTTCTTCCTTTATTCTGGTGAAGTGAGTTGAATTTGCAAGTGATTCACTGTGCTCATCTAAAATTTCTGCATTTTTGGGGTTTATTCATAAAATCATCAAAAATTAAGTGAAATAGCTTTCTGTCACTTTTTTCCATTGTCAATTATTTCATTTCTGTCACGTATTGAATTCCTAATTGGAAACAAATCTAAAAAAGCAATGAAAAAATTTTGTGGTGAGGGAGCACACACTCCTATTTAGGAACTCAGTTCATGAGTCTGATTCTTTCTCCTGGGACTGAGGAAATGGTTTGGCTATAAAATTCCCATTAGCCAAAAATAAGCACAATTGCCTGAAGGATTCATGGTAGGTAGAGCCTTGAAGAGTAATAAAAGCCTGTTTTAAATGAACTCTTAAGGACACTGTTTAAGCCCTAGAATGGATAGTCAGATTTTATGTTTATCCCTTTTGATTATACTTCCATATGTTTCTGGAGAACAGTGTCTGAAAAGTGGTTCATTAAAACACGTATTGGGCTGGGGTAATTGGGGCTCACTGGCCAAGTCCAGGGGGACAGGGATGCCCTATCCAGTGGCCTGGAAGCGACAAATCATGGCAGACCTGTCTGCTCTGTTTCCTTGTGCCATGTGGCATGAAACGACTTCAAAGACTCCCAGTTTGGTTTAACTTAAATAAATATGACTGTTTGTATACTTACTTAAAAAATAGTCAAGAATAAACCAGTAGTTGGGGAACCAGAGTAGATGTTGGAAAGAAAAGGCACTCTACTGGAAGTAAGTTATCTGAGTAGCACCAAGAAAGCTTTCCTTTCTCTGGAGGAGGAGTTAACGGGCCCACACACCCAAGAGAAAACAGGAGGTCCGGTGAATGTCACCCTTTCTATGTTCTATTTTTGTAGTTTGTAGGAATAGCTATATGTTGGTGATGACTATTTATTACTAATGAAGTTAAACATTTGTCAAGTCCTTCCCACAAACAAAGGGACCTGGAATTCACATTGCGCGTGGAGAAAGAACAGAGGAGCATACCCTGAGTGGGGAAGTCTCATGGAAGGCTTCCCAGAGACTATGATCTTAAGCTGAGTCTTGAAGGATGAGTTAGGTAAGGAAGGAAAGCTTGGGTGACCTAGGTATCCTTGTGTGGCAGTAGAGATGGAGAAAATGGATCAGATCCAGGCTTTCTAAGAAGGGACCAGCATGTGCAAAATCACAGAATGAGATCTTCTGGCCATGTTTGGGAGAATTCTAAGTAGAGCTTGTCTGCAATGGAGGGAGTATAATTTTGGGAACAGCAGAAAAGAGGATGAAGAGGTGAGTCAAGGCCAGGCCTGGGAACTCTTTGATGTTTATAGTAAAGGTCCCTGGTTTTCAATCCTGTTAGATTCCTCTTCTGCTTCCTACTTTTGGAAACTCTGATTCAATTTGTCTAGAATAAAAGGGCGAGGGGTTGGTGCCTGGTCTAGACCTCAGCCAGGCTGTGCCCCACTTGGTCATTGTGAATGACATGAGCAGACCAGAAAGAGCACACAGTGGCAGCTGTATAGGAGGATGGCTTAAAAAAGGTCCTGACCACAACCGGGAGAAACAGTCAGTGAGCCTGTTGCAATAGTTCAGGCAGATGAGAAATAACCAGCAGAGTAGCTGAGGCTGGAGTAGAGAGGTTGGAGACATAACTGGGAGAGAGCATCTGGAAGGTGTGGGAGGGGGCTGAAGAAGGAACGCCCTGTCAGCCCTCCACAGAGAGGCTCCAGACGGTAACGGCTGAGTGTCTTTTGCTTGGGCCCTTAGAGGGCAGCTGCAGTACAAGAGAGTGAAGTTTTAGTGGAGGGATAGTGGGGTCAGAAGCCAGATAGCCTTAGCTGATGAACTTGGACATGCATTCAGAAGCACGCGAGTTTACTGTGAAAGTAACCCCAGGCAGTGACACGGGGTTCAAGGGACGAAGGGAAAGATCTGGAAAGGTTGGTTGGGGCCACCTTGTGAAGGCTTTGGGTGCTGGGGTAGGTTATTGGCAACGTTAAGGTCCAGTTCTTTGCCGTTAGATTGATGTTAATGTGAAAACATGAGAGGATTGAGACTAGATGGGAGAAACTAGGCACAGCTAAGGCTCGTTAGGCGGCCAGTGCCATGTTTTATGGTCCTGCTGATTTGTAACAGCTATTTTAACAACAGAATGATGAAAATGTGTGTTGTTCTTTCTCCCTTGGGATAATGTGGCCACTGAAAAAGGTCACAACTAATAGGAAAAATGAGTTTTAATGCTTAACTGTGGATTCAATTAATTTACGTTCTTCCTGTTTTCATTGCCCCGTTTTCCGAGTTGACTAGTTGGCTAAGCCAAGCTTCTGTACAAGAATATGAATTTTTGTTAGGACAAATACTCTGGAGTTCTTCCCACCCTGAAAATAATTAACATAGAAAAGCCAAGACGTATACAAAAGAAAGTGTAGATGGTTTAGGCTCATTTTTGTATTATTTTAGATGGGAGGAGGAACCGTTGAGCTTTATGTGATGGTTTAAATCAAGGTTTTTCAGCCTTGGCGCAAGTGAAATTTTGAGCTGGTTAATTCTTGGTGTGCATGGTAGGGTGTTTAGAATCATCCTGGACCTCTACCCGTTAGATGCCTGTAGCACTCCATATATCCTAGTTGTGATAACCAATGATGTCCCCTGGGTAGGGGTTAGGGCGAAAGGCAAAATCACCCTCAATTGAGAACTGCTGGTTTAAAGATATTGTAGTGATTTTATTAGAAAACCACGACATTTTCTTGCTACAGTACTGATGGTTTTGCTGAAGATTGTAAAACCTCAAATTCTTTTTATCACTAGAAGGAAACTAATGAACGTTTATAAATTCCTTGTAGGGAGTTTCTTTTAAAATATTTAAAAAGAAAGTTACTTTTCTGGTTGCTACATATTTACCTGACCAGTCATCTAACTATTCCAGCCACTTGCTCTTTTGTTTAATTACTAGATCTGCTATGATTTAATTTTATATAGAAAAATGCTGATTTTATTCCTGGGCCCCGAAGTCCTCAATACAAAGGGTATTATGCTGAATTAGAAAATGCTAAAATAGTACTGGCAGTTTAGACCTGGATCTAAAAATGTAAATTTCACACAGCACCTGGATTCTAGTGTTAGTTTCACATCTAATTTATTCTAATTTGGAGTAAGCCCTTCAGCCCTTTTGTGCAAATTTTCACATCTGTAAAAAGAAGAAGATAAACCATAATATCTGTAAGTTTGCTTCTATTCTAAACATCAACACCTGAAT
Organism: Callimico goeldii; assembly: GCA_963573925.1. Lineage (NCBI taxonomy): Eukaryota > Metazoa > Chordata > Mammalia > Primates > Cebidae > Callimico > Callimico goeldii. Next base: position 14,205 of record CAUYOR010037139.1, on the reverse strand, counting down.
GTATTTATATTATTTCATTGGGTTGTTCCTCCTGCTTCCAAAATATACCTCCCAATGGAACTAAGCACAGAATGTGTCCAGAATGTGGTCTGTGGTGCTGATCTACTGTAAGATGAGTAAAGGAAGGGACAGTAAGCAGAAACATTTAATGTAATTTGGCAGTGTATTCTACGCCTATTACATGTAATAATGAAAGTTGGGCTTATAGTTCGTCTTTTTGAAATTCTTTTTTTTTCTTGTAAGTCACTTTTATTACATTTTATAAAAGTAAAGCTCTACACGGGATTAAAAAACAAAAACAAGAACTGGTCTTTCACTAGAGGGAGTTTGGGAAGCAATGCCTGGATGTATGATGGAAAATTTGTCTGCATCTCTTTCTACCATGACCAGTAAGAGATAGTTAGTATATTCCATCTCCCTGCCATGTAAATAAAAATGGGGCAAGATATTGTCTGTTTACCCCATTAGCAGCGTAAAGTTGGTAGCAAATAGAATTGATTGTAAAGAAATTTGTCTAACAGAAAATAAGACATTATTCATTTAGCTTAAGTTAGTTTCTTGAATTAAAATAACCTCTTTATCTTAGAACACAAACCCAAAGAGTGCTGAGAATGTCCTTTCTTTAATTATCTTTTTTCTGAGAGTCCTTACATATGAAATCCACTCTAATGCTTGGTATACTGAAGTTTCCATAAGTAGCTGATGGTAGTGAGGGCAGGTGAAGAAGGAAAAGGTGTGGATTACATTTACTAAAGAGATTTTCACAGATGTTTTGGAGTCTATTCAGTCACTCGGATTAATCCGTCATTTGGGAAGATCTGTTACATGGACGCAGATGTGATAGAATGATGTGTAAACAAGGGTGGTTAAGCCACGGGGCGCTTCACAACATGACCTTCATCTGATTTTCCAGTATTATTGTCCAATCTTTATGTGGTAAAATATGGTGGGGGAACGACGCTTCTCACTGACAGTTATTTGAAGCAGAAAACACGGTTGGGTTCTTTGCACTATGGGCCATTTATTCCAATACCGTTTATCCCATAAAGAGGGGAATAAGCCGGCAGCCTGGTGCTCCTCCTGGGAACGCTTTGCACATGACCTGGCATTGCTTGCGAACAGTCTCTTAACCGTGGCCAACGTGGCCTTTGTAGTACACTTCCTCCTCCAAAGCCAGAAAGGCAAGATCTTTGCCTGCACTATTAGCAGCAAAAAATCACCCTTTCTTTCAGTTTTTTAATTCAGATGATGAAAATATATAACATATTCGGAAACTCTGCTGGCAGACTTGGCAGGCGTTTCATATTTACCTGGACTTAACATGAATCGGATTTGGTTCTCTGATTTCCCCGCCTCCATCTCTCAGAACAAGTTATTTATTATCTGAATGAATCTGTGTTAGTGGATCAGACATGCACATGGCACGTTTCTTGTAAGTACGTTTGTTCAGTAAGATTTATGCTAGCCCAAATTGTTTTATATTGGTTTTCATTGTTGAAAATTTACTGTATTCATTCTCGGTTTGGTGTAAGTACTTATAGTGTGCTAGGGGTTCCTGTGGTTGAACATTTTATCTCTGTAACACTTCACGCAAAGGAAATTAAAAAATATATAATGAAAGCATTTCCCTGATGTGTTTCCAATCAGATGTGTACTTTAGTAATTTGATTTGTAGGAAGCAGAGAGCAGGGTATGACTGAGCCCTTTTCAATCATTCATAATTCTTTGGGAATTAAACATCTATTGAATTTTTTCTAAGTCCTTTATTATTCTGTTTGAATGTATTAAGAGGGTATTTTTTTTTTTAACCACAGCATTATCTAAAAGTTCTTATGGAAGGAGCGAGTTTTTTCTCTATGTCTTGCACAAGAAAAACTGATGTGAATTGAGGTCGATGAGCTTGCCAGAAATCAGTCATTGAAACAGAGAGCCAGGCCCTTTTATTTCTGCATTATCACATGTGGGTGTTCCTCCTTCTGTACTTTTTGTATTAAGCAGTCCAGACTATGTATTGCTAAACCTCTTTGCCCAGTGGGCTCCTAAGGATACAGTGACCGGTGCATCCTCCTAGAACATGCGACCCACAGTGCAGAGGGCTGGTTGTACAAACTGACTCAAGACCTAGGCTGTGATCTCCACACTATTGTTTCTTTGGCCTTTTTCCACAGAGACTCTAACTGGCTTATTTCTTCTTTTGAGGATCTCTGGTCTTTCACTTTTGTTTTTGCCAATGATTAAACGTGTGATAATCCATACTTGGGTAGTTTCAGATTTGCTTAATCTAATTTACTACCTAAAATAAAAAATAAACAATCATAGCTCTTAGAACTGGAGGTAAGAGTTGGAAGGTTTTATCTAGTGAAGACGGTAACTCTTCAAGAATCTTAGATGGGTTTACAATTTTTAGTTCAATTCCTATATTTTAGTTTTCTGCTTTGATTTTCTATCATGTTTTAAACTTCACTCTTGATCTTCAGCAAGTTTGAGTGAATTTAATCTCATGTAAGATCTCTTTTCATAGTGGTGTTTTTAGCTCTGGTCTTCCTCAGACGTCATTAGGCACGAATCAAGTTATGAGGTTAGGCATTTTGGCCACAAGTGTTCATCAGTCTAGGGCTTTGCGCTTGGTAATATAATCCAGGAGGTTAATCTTCTCAGTAGTCGAGGAATCAATGTCAAGTGGATACTCAGAAGGCTTAGTTGTGTTTTTGGGAAAAATAGCCAAAGAGTATGGTGGTTGCTGTGATGGCTAATCTGGGCTTAGAGAACATAACTTACTTTGCTCCAAAACGTAAAGGAAACACACGTTCATTCTTGGCCTTTCTTCCTGCTTCTGTGTCTCCTGTCCAGGTTGCACCTATGAAGGAAACACCTATAACAGCTCCTTCAAATGGCAGAGCCCGGCTGAGCGTTGTGTTCTACGCCAGTGCCAGGTACAGTTCAACTACTTCTCTCTCCAGTAAAAAGGAATCTGTAGAGTCCTCTTCAGTTACCCCTTCCCACAACACAGAACAAAACCCTAAAAAAGCCAAACAAAAATGAAAAAGCACCGGTATCCTTGTGTGTGTTTACTGTGACAGTCAGCATAGATGTTGTATAGAACTTGCTTCCGGAAACATACAGCAGGATTGTGAACCATTGTTAAACTGCGCCTGGAAAAACTCCAGGAAGATGCGCACGTCCTTGGGGAAAATTCATGTCTTCCTGTGAAGTCATCTGTGAGCAAAACATGAATTCCTCTCAGCAGAAAGGGGGTATTGTTAATGGATGTATGTTTCCCTTCTTTGATTTAGAAAGATTTTGAAATGGATCCAATCTGTAAACTATTACATTGAAGCAATTAGTACCCTGTAACTCGATGATTTCAACCGACAAATGAAAACACCACCAATTCAGCTGCTAGGGAGTCCACTGTGGCTGATCCTTACTGAACTCTGTTTCAGAGCAGTAATTCTACATGGCTCTAATCCTGTCAGGTGTTAAACAGCAAGAAAAACTAAAGCAGAAATGAAAAACTTAAATTTTCAAATTCCCACTTTAATAAAACAAACAAAAACTCTATATACTCGGTTAAAAATTATGCCCATATAATTTTGACAAAACTTAAAAATTCTTCTTTGTAGAGAAGGTTCTATTAAATTATTTTATCCCTGACCCCATTTTGTTGTCCAAGGATGTGTTTTTGCATTTAAAGGAGATTGAAATGTTAGTGTAATAGTGGATATTTCTCTTTGCTCTCGTCTTTTTTTTTTGAGACAGAGTTTAACTCTTGTTGCCCAGGTGGGAGTGCAATGGCATGATCTCTTAGAACTGGAAGTAGGAGTTGGAAGGTTTTATCTAGTGAAGACAGTTCACCACAACTTCCTCCTCATGGGTTCAAGTGATTCACCTGCCTCAGTCTCCTGAGTAGCTGGGATTACAGGCATGTGCCACCATGCCTGACTAATTTTGTATTTTTAATAGAGTTGGGGGTTTCTCCATGCTGGTCAGGCTGGTCTTGAACTCCTGACCTCAGGTGATCTGCCTGGCTCAACCTCCCAAAGTGCTGTGATTACAGGTGTGAGCCACCGCGCCCAGCCAAATTTGTTTTGTTTTGTTATGTGGATGAGAGGTCTCCTATGTTGTCCAGGCTGGCCTTGAATGCCTAGCCTGGCCTCCTTATGTGCCGGGAAAACAGGCCTGAGACAGTGACATTTAGTTTACTGATACCTAAATTTTATGTAGTTATGTTCCTATAACATGCCGTGATAGGTATGCTCATTCATAAGACCTTCAGCTATTTATTCAGTTAAATATTCAACTTATTTATTTAGGAAACCTGTTAGTGAAAATAAGCAGTAAGTAGACAAATATAAATAATACATTGTTAAATCAGCAAATATTTGCTGAGTTTTTACTCCAGGATGTAGGTTCAATTGGTGTCATACTGCAAAGAGATGACAGCAATAAGTTTCCATAACACTCAAAGCCCACATTTGTTCTAAAATTTATACCACTCCACTCCTGCTCTGCTTCTTGACTGGCAAAATTTCCACTTTTTGGTAGAGCATTCAGAAAACCAAAGCCACGGTGACAACGTCGAACAAGACAGTCACACCTCCTCTGGAGTCTAGAATGTTATTTCTACATAACAGTCGGAGGTTTTGAAGAATCTCAAGTTGCATAGAGCAGGGGTGAATTTTGCTGCCTTTGGGGTGAAGACTTTGTTTAAATTAAGTGGAAGCTTTTTTTTTTTTTGAGATGGAGTTTTTGCTCTTGTTGCCCAGACTGGAGCATAATGGCGCGATCTCGGCCACAACCTCCACCTACTGGGTTCAGGCGATTCTCCTGCCTCAGCTTCCCGAGTAGCTGGGATTAGAGGCATGTGCCACCATGCCCGGCTAATTTTGTATTTTTAGTAGAGATGGGGTTTCTCCATGTTGGCCAGGCAGGTATCGAACTCTTGACCTCATGATTCGCTGGCCTCGGTCTCCCAAACTGCTGAGATTACAGGCACGAGCCACTGCGCCTGGCCAAGGTGAAGCTATTAGCTATTATACGGGAGGGACTATTTTGTTGACTGAATAACACGTTAAGCCATTATCCAGTGTTGACCCTGAAACTCAATTGCCTAGCATCTCTGGTCAGTAGCCGCCCAGCAGGGCCCAGAAAGAGCGATGCAGGAATTTCAGATGATTGTTGGAACAGATCTTAAAGTCCAGCAGCCTTGGGAATCAGCATGTGCTGACCCGTAAAGTGGGGCACATAAAGTGCATGCTACCTACCCACGAGGAACTTTGCCTTTCATTTCTCCTCCTTTTCTAAATTTTTGCCAGTGATGGATAGTATTTTATTCAACACACAGAAAATCAGCCTGTGATGAAGGGACTTGCTCTCTTCTTTAGGTATGAGACCTTGTCCTGGAATGTAGGAGATGGCCGTGTACTGGCTCCTGTCAGGGAAGTCTTCTTGCTTTTCTGTAGAATGAAGCCATGGTAACCTCTCTTCGAATGCTCTTCTTTTCTCAGGGCACAAAACCAGTAACAGAGGGTACAGCGTAGGGCAGTAGGTGAAATATGGATTCTGCCACTCACATAACTTGTGACTTAACCTTGCTGTACCTGACCTTAACCAGCTATAAAACAGAAATAGTACTATCTTCAACTCTCTTCCTCTTCATTAAAATAGCACTATCTTCATCTTCATTAAAAATGCTTCTGGTAGAGTGCCTGCATGGACCGGGTACAACAGGTCCCAGAGAGATGACAGGAAGTCTAATGATCTGGCCTAGTTCCATTCGAATTGAATTCTACCTTATTTCGTCTATCTTCCTAACAAGGGAGCTCTGATGATGAGGCATTTACCTTGATTTTCCTGCCTTTAATTTCGTATGGGAAGAGGAAAATTTGAAGATCACAGACAGGAAATTCATGCTGGGAACTAACCTGAATCCTCCATCTGGATTGCAGATACTGAAGGAAAATTGCTTTGGGTCCATGCATACTTTTTGCATTGCTTCAGTTACGTAACTAAGGCATGGATCTTTCTGAGGTGTCGTGTAGTGCTGATACTTTAGTTGTTTCTTTCTTTCCCATGTGATGGAGGCTGTAATAAATTCTCCAGCAAGTGGAAACCTCAGGCCTGACATGATATGAAGACATTTAGGATGTAGCCCTCCTTGTTGGGTTGAGATATGTGGTCACAGACACGATGAAGAAGATGACCTAGTTGTCAATTTGCTACATTTTATTTTCATCCTGTGCCACTATTTTGTTGACTGAATAACACATTACGCCATTATCCATTGTTAATCCTGTAACTCCGATCGGCTAGCATCTCTGGCCAGTAGCCACTCAGCAGAGCCCAGAAACACAATAAAACAAACAACAACAAACACAAAACAACAACGAAAACCAAACAAACAGACACACAAATCCATTTATACAATGGGTGGAGAATCTGGGGAAAGCCATTCAAAGGCCAACTCTGAAAATTAATTTTAAAAATGTTTCAATTGACATTAAGGTGATATGAGAGTCCCAATATCAGTTTGCAAATGACTCACCTGATTTTATTACTAAGCCCTAAAGTCTCTATTTTGATGTAAATAATATGAACTTAAAAATAGTTTTGTCTAATCTCTTCCTTTGATGTTTGAGGAAAACTGAGACCCGGGATCTGTGTGAGGCAGAGTGACATTTCTAAGATTGCAGAGCTGGTCTAAAATTATTTCTAGAAGGTTGATAAGGATTTAGGATCTCCAGGTGCTAGTCTGGGGGTTATGGTGCTTATACTCTGCCTCACCGTCAATGGCTTGACATGAATAACAATGACAGAAGATACAGGAAGTGTGGAAAACCTAAAACAGTTGCGAATGAGCAGCTAGACTCTTCCGGGTGCTTACTGACAGCAAGAAGGGCTTAAAAACTAGATTTAAAAGAAAGAAAGAAATTAGGGCCAAAGAGAAAGCAAGGACAGGGAAAAGAAGAGGTGACAGATTTGCACTGTGAGTTACAGAGCATGGACTGGGGTGAGCCGGGATCTCACCCCTCGCACCTCGTTAGTACCTCAGCCTCGACAGCCACCAAACCTTGCGGTTTTTGTGCTTGGGTCACTTTCCAAAAGTAGTAACTCCGTGGGAATTCCGGGCTAACGTTGCTTGTGCTGTTCTGTGTTTCAGGAGGGTGTTGTCACAGAGTCTGAGGTACGCTGTGTGGTGCACTGTCAAAACCCTTCAGAGCATCTGGGAATGTGCTGCCCCACGTGTCCAGGTAACGTTCTCAGGAAGGCAAGGCTGGAAATCCGTGTGTGTTCTCTCGGGAACGCCTGAATCTCACAAACCTTCTTGTTGGACATTTTCCTCACTTTACATCTGTGTACATAATGGGTTTAGAGAGTGAGCTCCTTTGCACAGAAATATCCGCTTGGCCTCCTTGGTGTGCCCAGCATGACTGCGATGTGCTGGAGGTCCTGGCATGGGGGTTCTCCAGGCTCCAAGGCCTGCTTTCCACTCCACAGGGCCACAGGTAATGCTTATTTTGGAAGAAAAGGCTGTGGCTTTCTCTGGCTTCCAGAAATGTCTTTTTACTGCTTCATATTGCAAAACCCTGGCCAGAGCTCGCCGTGGTGATGAGGCAACCAGATGTTTTCTGAAAACTGAGAGCTGTGTCCCAAAGTGAATTTAGCTTAGGGTTTTCCTGGTCTCAGTTTGCTGTGTGGTTCAACAGGGTAGACCCTCTGTCTTTTATAGAGGGCCCTGCTTCCTAGCTGACAGCAAAAGGATCTTTCTTTCTCAGTGGCTGGAACGTTTCCTTTTACTTTTCTGAACGGGATTACAAAGGCCTCCTGCATCTTTTCCTGCCCTCACACACAAGCCCGGGGATTTTGAGGTGAGAGATTTCTTCTGATCTCTTAAGCCACTGGCCAGTAGTCTCCGACAGGTGTTCCACGTTTTGGGTTTTTTTTTTTTTCTCTGAGAGCTTTTCCTCGAGGGTGGTGATAACAACTACTGCTCTGCTTTCGAGGTTAATCTCCAAAGGGCCTTCTGTTCTTGGAAACTTCCTGCAAAGTGGCCGAGGCACCCCTGGAGCTCTGCAGAGATGAGCTTCTGCTCCATTCTCAGGCACCTGCCGCCTTTCCTCCACAGTCTCCAAGGCATGGCCCCTTTCCGAGTTCAGCCTTTTCTCGTCCTTGAATGACAAGGACAGCCAGTTTCCACTCAGGGCTAACCCTCCTCAGCTCCCTAGGCCATCTTTATTCAGCTTCTTTTTCACACTGGGATTTCTGTAAAGCTTGTATTCTTCATGAGCTTATGGGAAAGCCAAAAACTGGTTGAAAGTAAAATCATTTTTTTCCATTATCCAGTTGTTTTCTATCTATCGAGCAGAGTTCGCTTGAGTGCTTTTCCCTCTGAATGCGCTGAAAGGTTTGTATTGCCTAAACATACCCTTAAATACCTACAGGATCTTTATTAAAGGAGATGAGTAGTTGTCCAGGCTGCAGTCTAGAATCACCTGGAAATCCTTAAAAAAACAAAATCGATCTTGATGCTCACACTGTATCCCAGGCCAATTCCATCAGAGTCTCTGAGGAACTCTGGAGTCCCAAATCTCCCAGATAGCACACCCAACCCTGACATCGATAACAGAGCATGTTTTATATACCATATAGTTTTTAAAAATATTGGCCGGGCGCGGTGGCTCAAGCCTGTAATCCCAGCACATTGGGAGGCCGAGGCGGATGAATCACAAGATCAAGAGATCGAGACCATCCTGGCCAACATGGGGAAACCCCATGTCTACTAAAAATACAAAAATTAGCTGGGTGTGGTGGTGTGTGCCTGTAATGCTAGCTACTCGGGAGGCTGAGGCAGAAGAATTGCTTGAACCTGGGAGGTGGAGGTTGCGGTGAGCTGAGATGGAGCCACTGCATTCCAGCCTGGCGACAAGAGCGAGACTGCCCATCAAAACAAAAGAAAAGAATAAAATAAAAAAAATTATAGCTCTTAAATATGAATTCAGTTGTGTTGAGTAGACTGTTGCTTCACTGAGACTGAATCAACTCACAGCCACCCCCTACTCATGACCATGGGACCCGTAATGGACCAACAATAATGCAATGGGCACGTAAAGCTCAAGGCGTCTCTCCCTGCAGAATGTGCTCCTCACTCAGGAGATAGTCCTATTTTCAGGCCCCCTGTGAAACTGTGGGTACACAAACAGCAGAGTGATGGATTTCAGCCGCTGAAGTTATCATATCTGAGCCCCTGCTTCTTCCACTCTCTTTTTGGTTGAGTTTCTAGGAAGGAAAGGGCTGAACTCCGAACATGACTGCTCACATTGCAGTGATAAGTCCTTACAACCATCCACTGTTTACCCAAGAAGACATTAGGCCCACTGAGAATAGGTGCCTGCCTGAGGTCCGTGAGTGAGAAAGGGCCAAAGGCGGGGTCAGGGTCTGGCCCCTCCTCTCTTCTGGCCACCAAAGGGCACTACCTCCCATGACCACACACACCGTGAGAATTGAGAAGCTTAGGTGCAGGCGCCCTGGTAGGCAAATCTTTAAGACTTGGCATGCCACTGCCGCCCACCAGTCCCCTGACACCTGGGCAGGCTCTGTGTCCTCAGTTACGGGGTCATGAATCAGTTTCATTCCCTCTCCTTAACTCCAAAGGCCAACCTTCGGATTGCAAATCAGAAGATCCGGAAGAAACTGTATCCACAAGGTTATCCTCTGTCTCGTGAGGGGGGCTTCAGGCAAATGTAGATATGGAGAGTCAAGAGTAGCCTTGGGGATTCTCCTTGGTCATTCAGAAAGACTGGCGTCGATCAGGGAATGGTGTTCGGTGTAATGACAAACACGTAGTCTACGTTCCGTTTCTTCCCGAAGCAGATTTTAGGGCATTCTTGGTGGACTGCTCCTTCCTTTTCGCTGGGCTCTTTGCTCAGGAATGGTGGGGTCGTGATGGAAACAGTTTGCATAGGATTTTCATGTAAAATTCCTTTAAGTTGTCAAGGATAGATTGTTGTAGTTAATCTGGCAATCTGTATGACAAAACTCGTGGTGCAAACATGTGTGAAAGAATTAAGCCTGTCTTGTTGGAAGTACACCTTAGAGACGACCAGCCATCTCCCACAGTAACAGTGGTGAGATACAGCCACTAGGAGGGCCCCACACTTACCAAGCCTTGTGGCATCGTGAAGAATAGCATGGAACTGGTTGATGGCTAACTCTGCTTGCTGATCGCACAGAGATCTTACGCCTGGGGCAGTTTTTAATTTAATTTAATTTAATTTAATTCTCTTCCTTTACAGTTTCACTTGGTGATGCAGCTTCAGGGTCAGTAGCTAGTCTGCCTGTCTTCCATTTAACAAAGGGCTATGTATCTAGCTTTAGGATGAATAAGGTCTGTGGCCAGATCAGGTGGGCATAATGCCCATTCTTCTTTGTCAGGAACCAGCTGCTCCAAGAGTTTGGTGCGTTCTGCAGATGGCTTTAGCTGGCAGGCCTGAAACATTCGTTCTCAGGGGCGTGGAACAGACTTTCACGAGACCCTGCTAGGGCTAAGTTTTGCCCACTGCTAGCTCTGCTCCCAGCACTGTCTTCCGTGGAGAAAGTGACCTCAGCAGTCCTGGCCTAGTACCTTGTGAGGTCAGTCCTTAGGAAAGTGGCTTTGCTGTTAACTCATCGTTGTCCCACGGCCTGTGTGACATGGGGTTCTTGCCTGGCTTGTGCGTCATACCATTTATGACCTCTCTTTGGAATTCGGCAGTGTCCCGGGCGTCTTTTTGAACAAGGAACAGCTCCTGGGTTCTGGTCCTATAATTAGCTCAAACATGGAGGTGGCACGGTCCCTTTAACAGAGAGGGCAGGGCTGCAAACCTGTGTGATACCTTGTGTCCTGCCTATGCCCTTCTTGCCTTTGGACCTTGCCCTCTGAACAGTGCAGCAGATGAGTCAGAACTGATTTTGAATTCCGGCTCTGCCACCTGCCAGCTGGGTGACTTACTTTCCCCTTACTGAGCCATGTTTTCCTTGTCTGTGAAAAGAATGATGCAAGTCCCTACTTTGCAGGATTGCTGGGGATATGGAGTGAGATTGGGGTACAGAGGACCTGGTAGAGGCTGTGCCATTCTAATTGAGTGGGGCCCCTGGTGACATCTGCTCCGAGCTCATGGTTGACTTCTCTCCCTTGGTCTTCCATCTGCCTTCTCTGGCCCCTCTGGGTTTGGTCCTTGTGGCAGCGTGCAGCGTGGTCACCATGCAGCTCCTGGACCGCTGCTTGGCTCTCTGGGGTGCACTGCTCCCCTTGGGCTGACCTGGGTTCCACTGTCTTACTGGTTTCCCAGCATCTTTGGGATTTTGGGTTCCATGCCCGTCTTTTGCCTCTGTTTTTTCTTTTCACGATTTAGCAGTCTTGTCCGCTGGTTGAAGAGGACACTTGGCTGCGTGTAGGTGGGTTATGGATGAGCTGTGGATAGAAGGATCGTGTCAGGCTGAACGACGATGGCTGCTGCCCTAATTCTAAACTCTTCTCTGTTTTCCAGGGTGTGTGTTTGAGGGTGTTCAGTATCAAGAAGGAGAGGAATTTCAGCCAGAAGGAAGCAAATGTACCAAGTGTTCCTGCATTGTAAGTCCTGCTATGGGTGTTCCCGGGGTGTCCTTTGGGCTAAGCACTGCTTGCACACCAAGAGCACCCCCAGTCTCTACAGCCTCTTCCTCGTCTCTTCTCTGGGGGAAAAGTCAGTCTCTCCTGATGTGGAGCCCAGGGAAAAGCTTATCCACCTGGCACGGTGCTACTGACATTCCAGGCTGGGGAATTCTTCCTCATGAACCTGTCCTGTGCATTGGAGTATGTTTAGCAAGGTCTCCTGTCTCCACTCACTGGATGCCAGTAAAACCCTCCAGCTCTACTGCCCACAATGTCCGTAGACCACCCAATGCCCCATGGAGGGCAAACTCACTCCCGGTTGAGAACCTATGCTCTGAAGCGTGAGGAAGAGAGGCTGATTTTCCTCCATGTGTCTCCTGTTTTTGGGGAAAGCATGGATTTTCTGTTCCTCAGGGGCAGAGGAGCTTCTTGCTGAGGCAGCTGCTTGATTCTTTAGCACAACCAAACCAGAAGCAATGGGGACAAACACAACTTGCTTCCGGGCATCCTGAGGGGCGAGAGACTCGTCTGAGGACTGATCATTTACAGGTTGCAGAGTGGGTAGGAGGAAATCTCTTGAAATTGGGGGTTCAGGGCAGAGGAGGAATCATTGAGACAAAGTCACAGACTTGTTTTTCTAAGCCTTGCTGAATTCTAATGATCTGTCTGCATGCTTAGATATAAAAAAGAACTTGGCACATGTTACAGCTTTAAGGGGATCTTTTGAATTAATATATGTTAAATTTAGGGTGAAATCAGTGGTGGTGATAGTGACAGGGAATCTAGTCTTAACAGCTGCTGCAAGTTATTTACGGTATGGAGTTAGTACAACCATCTATGTTTTAAGCTTTTAATATGTTATAATAAAGAACATACATTTTCCAAGTCACTCATGACTCAGTATGCCTCTCAGAATATATTAAAAGGAAAATACATGGGGAACTCTAGCATCCTAATTTCACCAAAGCAGAATCATATGTCGATCAGCATAAATCACAGCATTTGTTGTTTCTTTACACGTTTTTCAAAAATTTTTCCTCCTTCCTGCAGCACAAATATACCCAAGCTAGAGAATACAGATTAGAGGAAATATGACCAAGTGTGATGGTTTTTCTATGAGGGAGAAGGAAGAAAAAAAAGGAAGGGAGGGAGGAATAGGGTATATATGTATATCTCTATATATCTAGATATAAAGCATATGTAATATACATAATATACATCATGTATATAATAATAAAAAACACAAGAGTAATGTACTAATGAAAACGAGCATGAACTTGCATATTCCAACTTAACCTCCATGTTATTCCTCTCCTGCTAATTATGACTAAATAGCTGTATTTTTTTTTTTAATTTTATAAGATGGAGTCTCGCTCTGTCTCCCAGGCTAGAGTGTAGTGGCACAATCTCAGCTCACTACAACCTCTGCCTCCCAGGTTCAAGCAATTTTCTTGCCTCAGCCTCCTGAGTAGGTGGGATTATAGGCTTGAGCCACCATGCCTGGCAAATTTTTGTATTTTTAGTAGAGATGGAGTTTCACCACATTGACCAGGCTGGTCTTGAACTCCTGACCTCAAGTTATCCACCTGCCTTGGCCTCCCAAAGTGCTGGGATTACAAGTGTAAGTCACTGTGTGAGCCCAGCTTAAATAGCTTTAATTTTTTATGTAAATGATTTCTATTTGCCATTAAATATTACCCATTTCTTGATTTTATTTCTTCCATACTGGAAGCTATAAAGTTTCCTGATAGTTTTTAAAATTAATCCCATGCTTTTGGGAGTAGATTGAGGAAAATCAAGGTATATTTCAATAGGAAATTGTAAATGTGTACCTGAATGAATTGCCTTTCCCAGCAAAGGTGTGCCAAGGTCAGGCAGCTGAGCCTCCTTGGAGAGGAAATTTAGAAGGTGGTAAGGAGGGCGGAAAGTCCCTGCAGCTGTACCAGTGACAGCCAGCCGGAGTTATCCACGCTGGAACTGGAAGTGAGCTTAGAGCTGATGTGTGCAGGGTCACAAGCCTAAATGTACTGCAGGCATCCTGATTCCTGTGTTTTTAAACACAACGTGTGATGAATGAAACACCAGTTTCTCCTCCCCAGTGAGTTCTCGCCAGACCTAGAGTCTGTTCGTTTCTCATATCCTAGTATTTTCCTTTCCTGTATTCCCGTATTCTCTCTAGTTTTCTGCAGCGCCACCCTCAGCACTCAGAGGGCAGCTAATGGCTTTCATTATGCTCCTGATGACAGTTTTTAGATTAATAGAATAAACGGGGGAGACGATGGAGCTCCTGCTTGAAGAGAGGACATCTGTGTGTCAGCTTGGGTGGGGAGTGTCGTAAGAGCAGTTTTTCCTTTATGAACACAAACATTTGAGATGTAATCGTGCTTTTTGGTAGCTTGTTATAAAATAATCTGGTTTTTAATATTCTTTCATTTTTGGCCGGGCGCGGTGGCTCAAGCCTGTAATCCCAGCACTTTGGGAGGCCGAGGCGGGTGGATCACGAGGTCAAGAGATCGAGACCATCCTGGTCAACATGGTGAAACCCCGTCTCTACTAAAGATACAAAAAATTAGCTG
>CAUYOR010037138.1:0-12260 GCA_963573925.1 Callimico goeldii | reverse complement strand
TCTTTTTCTTGCCTGATTGCTCTGGCTAGAACTTCTAGTGCTATATTAAATAGGAGTGGTGAGAGAGGGCATCCTTGTCTAGTGCCAGATTCCAAAGGGAATGCTTCCCGTTTTTGCCCATTCAGTATGATATTGGCTGTTGGTTTGTCGTAAATAGCTTTTATTATTTTGAGATACGTTTCATCAATACCGAGTTTATTGAGGGTTTTTAGCATAAAGGGCTGTTGAATTTTGTCAAAGGCCTTCTCTGCATCAATTGAGATGATCATGTGGTTTTTGTCTTTGGTTCTGATTATGTGATAGATTACGTTTATAGACTTGCATATGTTGAACCAGCCTTGCATCCCCGAGATGAATCCTACTTGATCATGGTGGATAAGCTTTTTGATGTGCTGATGCAATTGGCTTGTCAGTATTTTTTTGAAGATTTTTGCATCTATGTTCATCGTGGATATTGGCCTGAAATTTTCTTTTCTTGTTGAGTCTCTGCCAGGTTTTGGTATCAGAATGATGTTGGTCTCATAAAATGATTTGGGAAGGATTCTCTCCTTTTGGATTATTCAGAATAGTTTCAGAAGGAATGGTACCAGCTCTTTTTTGTATGTCTGGTAGAATTTGGCTGTGAACCCTTCTGGACCTGGGCTTTTTTTGGGTGGTAGGCTCTTAATTGCTGCCTCAACTTCAGACCTCGTTATTGGTCTACTTAGGGTTTCGACTTCTTCCTGGTTTAGGCTTGGAGGATGCAAGCATCCAGGAATTTACCAATTTCTTCCAGGTTTACTAGTTATGTGTATAGAGATGTTTGTAATAATCTCAGATGATGGTTTGAATTCCTGTGGAATCTGTGGTGATATCCCCTTTATCATTTTTTATTGCATCTATTTGGTTATTCTCTCTTTTCTTTTTCATTAATCTGGCTAGTGGTCTGTCTATTTTGTTGATCTTTCCAAAAAACCAGCTCCTGGATTATTGATTTTTGAAGGATTTTTTATATCTCTACCTCCTTCAGTTCTGCTCTGATCTTAGTTATTTCTTGTCTTCTGCTAGATTTTGAGTTTTTTTATCTTGCTCCTCTAGCACTTTCAATTTTGACTATAGGGTGTCAATTTTAGATCTCCCCTGGCTTCTCATGTGGGCATTTATTGCTATATATTTTTCTCTAGAAACTGCTTTAAATGCTTCCCAGAGATTCTGGTATGTTGTGTCTTCATTCTCCTTGGTTTTGAAGAACATCTTTTTTTCTGCCCTCATTTCGTTGTTTATCCAGTCAACATTCAAGAACCAGTCATTCATTTTCCATGAAGCTGTGCGGTTCTGAGTTAGTTTCTGAATTCTGAGTTCTAAATTATTTGCACTGTTCATGGTTAAGAAGAATCAATATTGTGAAAATGGCCATACTGCCCGAAGTAATTTACAGATTCAATGCTATCCCCATTAAGCTACCAATTACCTTCTTCACAGAACTGGAAAACACCACCTTAAACTTCATATGGAATCAAAAGAGAACCCACATAGCCATGTCAATTTGAAGCAAAAGAAAAAAGTGGGAGGCATCACACTACCAGACTTCAAACTATACTACAAGGCTACAGTAATCAAAACAGCATGGTACTAATACCAAAACAGATATAAAGACCAATGGAAAATAAAAGAGGCCTCGGAGGCAACACAACATATCTACAACCATCCAATCTTTGACAAACTTGACAAAAATAAGCAATGGGGAAAGGATTCCCTGTTTAATAAATGGCGTTGGGAAAACTGGCTAGCTATGTGCAGAAAGCAGACACTGGACCCCTTCCTGACACCTTACACTAAAATTAACTCCAGATGGATTAGAGACTTAAACATAAGACCTAACACCATAAAAACTCTAGAAGAAAATATAGGCAAAACCATTCAGGACACAGGTGTAGGCAAGGACTTCATGACCAAAACACCAAAAGTATTGGCAACAACAGCCAAAATAAACAAATGGGACCTAGTCAAACTCCACAGCTTCTGCACAGAAAAAGAAACAGTCATTAGAGTGAATCAGCAACCAACAGAATGGGAAAAAATTTTGCAGTTTACCCATCTGACAAAGGGCTGATATCCAGAATTTACAAATTACTCAAACAGATTTACAAGAAGAAAACAAACAAGCCCATTTAAAAGTGGGTGAAGGATATGAACAGACACTTTACAAAAGAAGACATACATGAGGCCAACAAACATATGAAAAAATGCTCATCATCACCGGTCGTTAGAGAAATGCAAATCAAAACCACATTGAGATACCATCTCACGCCAGTTAGAATGGCGATCATTAAAAAATCTGGAGACAGCAGATGCTGGAGAAGATGTGGAGAAATAGGAAAACTTTTACACTGTTGGTGGGAGTGTAAATTAGTTCAACCATTGTGGAAGACAGTGTGGCAATGCCTCAGGGATCCAGAAATAGAAATTCAATTAGACCCAGCAATCCCACTACTGGGTATATATCCAAAGGATTATAAATCATTCTACTATAAGGACACAGGCACACGAATGTTTATTGCAGCACAGTTTACAATAGCAAAGACCTGGAACCAAGCCAAATTCCCATTGATGATAGACTGGACAGGGAAAATGTAGCACATATACACCGTGGAATATTACGCAGCCATGAAAAACGATGAGTTCTTGTCCTTTGTAGGGACATGGATGAACCTGGCAACCATCATTCTCAGCAAACTGACACAAGAATGGAAAATCAAACACCACATGGTCTCACTCATGGGGAGAAATGCCAGATGTAGGTGAAGGGGAGGATGGCAGCAAATCACACTGCCATGTGTGTACCTATGCAACAATCTTACATGTTCTTCATATGTACCCCAGAACCTAAAATGCAATTTAAGAAAAAAAAAAGGAAATGCAAATCAAAACCGCACTGAGATAGCATCTCGTGCCAGTTAGAATGGTGATCATTAAAAAATCAGGAAACAACAGATGCTGGAGAGGATGTGGGGAAATAGGAACACTTTTACACTGCTGGTGGGAGTGTAAATTAGTTCAACCATTGTGGAAGACAGTGTGGTGATTCCTCAATGATCTAGAACTAGAGATACCATTTGACCCAGCAATGCCATTACTGGGTGTATATCCAAAGGATTATGAATTATTCTATTATAAAGACACATGCACACATATGTTTATTGTGGCACCATTCACAATAGCAAAGACTTGGAACCAACCCAAATGCCCATCAATGATAGACTGGATAAAGAAAATGTGGTACATATACACCATGGAGTACTATGACGCCATAAAAACGATGAGTTCATGTCCTTTGCAGGGACATGAATGAATCTGGTAACAATCATTCTCAGCAAACTGACACAGGAACAGAAAACCAAACACCACATCTTCTTACTCATGTGTGGGTGTTGAACAATGAGAACACATGCACACAGGAAGGGAAACATCACACACTGGGGCCCATCATGGGGTGGGGGATAGGAGAGGGATAGCATTAGGAGAAATACCTAATGCAGACGACGGGGTGATGGATGCCACAAACCATCATGGCATGTATATACCTATGTAACAAACCTGCATGTTCTGCACATGTACCTCAGGACTTAAAGTATAATAATAATAGTAATAATAAAAAGTTTGCCATACACTTTCTTCCTTCTAAGACTACAAACAAAGACTCATTCTAAATCTTGTAGGTCACCAGGGAAGCCCACTTTGGATGGGCTAATTCATGAATTTTCAGTCAGCTTTGAGACAGGTAGGTAGTCTGTTATGATGATCTTGACCAGACTGTCTCACATGTGTGGGGTTCAGCTGACCCTTGGCTGGTCTAGGATGTTTTCAGTTGAAACTGGGCTTTCATCCACATGGGCTGTCATTCTCCAGCAGGGAGGTTTTTCACATGACAGTGGTAAGGCTCCCAGAGAGAGAGTAGGACCACATAAGAACTCTTGAAGCCTAGGATCAGAACAGGCACTCTGTCACTTATACATTCTATTGTTCAAAGCAAGTCAAGAGGCCAGCCTATTTTCAAAGCATGGGAAAACAAATTCCACTTCTTGATGGGTGCTTCTTTAAATCATGTTGCAAAGGGAACACATACAGGGAAACTGCAACAATTTTTGCATGTTATAGGGTTTGGTGTACATGTTATGTTGTCACCCAGGTAATAAACATGATTTTCTGTTTCTGTGTTAGTTAGCTTTAGGATTATGGCCTCTGGCACAATTCATGTCGCTACAAAAACATTATCTCATTCTTTTTTATGACTGTATACTATTCCATGGGTTATATGTATCATGTTTTCTTTATCCAGTCTGCCACTAATGGGCATTTAGGTTGACTCCATGTCTTGCTATTGTAAATAGTGCTGTGATGAAAATATGTATGCACATGTCTTTATGGTAGAATTATTTATATTTCTTTGGGTATATAACCAATAATGAGATTGCTGAGTCAAATGTTAATCCTATTTTAAACTCTTTGAAAGATTGCCAAACTTCTTTCCACAATGGCTGAACTAATTTACATTCTCACCAGCAGTTCGTAAGTGTTCCCTTTTCTCCACAACCTCACCAGCATCTATTATCTTTTGACTTTTATTAAAGTCAAAGATATAGGACTTCTGATGGATGTGAGAATAGCTTTGTAGTTTTAATTTGCATTTCTCTAATGATTACTAATGTTGAGCGGTTTTTTTATATGCCTGATGACTACATATGTGTCTTCTTTTGGAAAGTGTCTGTTAATGTCCCTTTGCCCACTTTTTAATGAAGTTGTTTGCTTGTAAATTTAAGTTCCTTACAGATGCTAGATATTATACCTTTACAAGACACATAGTTTGCAAATATTTTCTCCTATTCTGCAAGTTGTCTGTTTATTCTACTGATAGTTTCTTTTGCTGTGCAGAAGCTCTTAATTTAATTGGGTCCCATTTGTCAATTTTGTTTTTTGTTGAAATTGCTTTTTGCATCTTTGTCATGAAGTCTGCTAGGTCCTCTGTCCAGAATGATATTTCCTAGGTTATCTTCCAGGGTTTTTATAGTTTTTGGTTTTAAATTGAAGTTTTTAATCCATCTTGAGTTAATTTTTGTATATGGTGTAAAGAAGGGGTTCAATTTCAAACTTCTGCTTATGGCTAGCCAGTTACTCCAACACCATTTACTGAATAAGAATTCTTTTCTCCATTGCTTGTTTTTGTTGATCTTGTTGAAGATCAGATGATTTTAAGTGTGTGGCATTATTTTTGGACTCTGTATTCTGTTCCACTGTTCTATGTGACTGTTGTACCTGTACCTTGCCCTTTCAGTTACTATAGTTTTACAGTGTAGTTTTAAGTCAGGTATAGTGATGCCTCCTGCTTTGTTATTTTCCCTTGGTTATTTGGATTATATATAAATTTTAAGACAGTTTCTGTTTTAATTCAGTGAAGAATGTCATTGGTAATTTGATAGGAATAGCATGAAATTTGTAAATTGCTTTGGTCAGTATGGCCGTTTTGACAATATTGATTCTTTCTATCCATGAACATGGAATGTTTTTCCATTTGTTCATGTGTTTTCTGATTTTTTTCAGCAGTGTTTTGTAATTCTCATAGAGGGCTTTTGGCACCTTAATTAGCTTGATTACTAGGCATTTTATTCTTTTTGTGGCTACTGTGAATGGCATTGTGTTCTTGATTGGGCTCTCAGCTTGGATGTTGTTTGTATGTAGGAATGTTAATTGATTTCTGTACATTGGTTTTGTATTCTGAAACTTTGCTGAAGTTGTGTATCAGATCAAGGAGTTTTGGGGAAGATACTATCAGGTTTTCTAGGTATAGAATCATATCATCTGCAAAAAAAGATATTTTTGACTTCCTATCTTCCTATTCAGATGACTTCTTTCTTTCTCTTGATTGTTTTGACTAGGACTTGCATTACTATGTTGAGTAGGAGCAGGAAGAGAGTGCATACTTGTCTTATTCCAGTTTTCAATGGGAATACTTCCAGTTTTATTCATTTAGTATGATGTTGTCTATGGTTTTGTCATAGATGGCTCTGAGGTTATGCAGTTTATATTTTTAGTTCTGTTTATGTGGTGAATATCATTTATTGATTTGTATATGTTAAACCAACCTTAAATTCCAGGGATTAAATCCTACTTGATCAGAGCAGATTCACTTTCTTGATGTGTTGATGGATTTTGTTTGTTCATATTTTACTGAGCATTTTGTGTTTGTGTTCATGAAGAGTATTGGCCTAATGTTTTCTTATTTTGGTGTATTTCTTCCAGGTTTTGATATCAAGATCATGCTGGTTTCATAGAATGAGTTAGAAAGGAGTCCCTCTTTCTCAATTTTTTTTTGAAATAGTTTCAGTAGGAATGATATCAGCTCTTTTTTATACATCTGGCAGAATTCAGCTGTGAATCTGTCTGACACTGATTTTTTTCTGGTTGGTAGGATTTTATTACTGATTCAATTTCAGAACTCATTATTGTTCTATTTAGGGACTCAATATCTTCCTGATTCACTCTTGGAGGTTCTGTTTCAAGGAATTTATCCATTTCTTCTAGGTTTTCTAGCTTATGTGCATATAGGTTTTCATAATAGTCTGAGGGTTTTTGTATTTCTGTGGAGTCAGTGGTAACACCCCCTTTTTCATTTCTGATTGTGTTTATTTGGAATTTCTTTCTTTTTTCTTTATTAATCTAGCTAGCAGTCTACCTTCCCTATTAATTTCTTCAAAAACAAGCTCCTGGTTCACTGATCATTTCTATAGTTTTTCATGTTTTAGTTTACTTCAGTTCAGCTATGATTTTGCTCATTTCTTGTCTTCTTCTAGCATTGGAGTTAGTTTGTCCTTATTTCTCTAGCTCCTCTGGTTGTGATGTTGTTAATTTGAGAACTTTCAAACCTTTTTGTTGTTGTTGAGACAGAGTCTCACTCTGTTGCCCAGACTGGAGTGCAGTGGTGTGATCTTGGCTAACTCCATCCTCTGCCTCCTGGTTTCAAGGGATTCTCCTGCCTCAGCCTCCAAGTACCTGGGATTACAGGCATGTGACACCATGCCTGGATAAGTTTTTTCTTTCTTTTCTTTTTGTACTTTTAGTAGAGATAGGGCTTCATGTTGACCAGGATGGTCTCGAATCCCCCTGACCTCAGGTGATCCACCTATCTCAGCCTCTCAAAGTGTTAGGAATATAGGCGTGAGCCAGTGCACCTGGCCCAGACTTTTTGATGTGGGCATTTAGTGCCATAATCTTCCCTCTTAACATTGCTTTGGCTGTGTCCCAGAGTTTCTGGTATATTATATCTTTTTTTCTCATTAATCTCAAATAATTTCTTGATTTCTGCATTAATTTCTTTATTATTCATAAGATATTCAGGGATAGGCTGCTTAATTTCTACTTAATTTTATGGAGCAATTTTCTAAGCATTGATTTAGACTTTTATTGCACAATGATCTGATATTGTGGTTGGTATGATTTTGGGTTTTTGAATTTGCTGAAGGTTATTTTATGTCCAACTGTGTGCTCAATTTTAGACTATGTACCCTGTGCAGATGAGAAAAATGTGTTTTTGATTATTTTTGGGTAGTGACCTCTGTAGATATCTATTAGGTCCATATCATCAAGTGTTGAGTTAAGGTCCTGAGTATCTTTGTTAGTTTTTGTCTTGATGATCTGTCTAATATTGTTAGTTCAGTGTTCAACCATCCCACAATTATTGTTGGTTATCTAAATTTCTTCATAGGTCTCTAAGAAATTGCTTTGTGAATCTGGGTACTGTGTGTTGGGTGTGTATATATTTAGTATAGTTAGGTCTTCTTGTTGAGCTGAGCCCTTCACCATTATGTAATGCCATTCTTTGTCTTTTTTGATCCTTATTGATTTAAAGTTCTTTTTGTCTGAAGTTAGAATAGCAACCCCAACTTTTTCTGCTTTGTGTTTGCTCCATGGATTTTTATCCATCCTTTATTTTGAGCCTCTAGATGTCATCAGATGTAAGGTGAATCTCTTTAAGACAGCATACCATTGAGTTTTGCATCTTTATCCAACTTATCACTCTGCATCTTCATTGGGGCATTTAGCTCATTTACATTCAATGTTAGTATTGATATGTGTAAATTAGATCCTGTGATCACATTATTAGCTGGTTACAATGCAGACTTGTTTGTATAGATGGTTTCTAATGTTACTAAACTAGACTATGTATGTAAGTTTGTTTTTGTAGTGCCTGGTAATGATCTTTACATTCCATATTTGGCACTCCCTACAAAATCTCTTGAAAAGAAGGACTGATGGTAACAAATTCCCTTAGCACTTGCTTATCTGAGAAGGATCTTATTTCTCCTTGATTATAAAACTTAGTTTAGCCAGATACAAAATACTTGATGGAATTTTTTTTTTAAGAATGCTGAAAATAGATCCCAATCTCTTCTGTCATGTACAGTTTCTGCTGATCAAGTCTATTGTTAGTCTGATGCGGTTCCCTTTGTAGGTGACCTGCCCCTTCTCTCTATCTGCCTTTAATAATTTTTCTTTCATTCCAACCTTGGAGAATCTGATGACTGAGTCTTGGGATGATCTTCTTGTGAAGTAACTTGAAGGATTTCTCTGCATTTCCTGAATTTGAATGTTGGCTTCTCTAGCAATGTTGGGTACATTTCCATGGATGATATCCTGAAATGTTTTTCAAGTTGCTTGGTTTCTCTCTCTTTCAGACATGCCAGTGAGCCATAGATTGGGTATCTTTACATAATCCCATATTTCTCAGAGGTTTTGCTCATTCCTCTTTATTGTTTTTCCTTTTCTCCTGTCTGAATTATTTTAAAGAGCCACTCTTCAAGTTCTGGGATTCTTTCCTCACCTTGGTCAACTCTGATGTCACTGTTTGCAAATGTATTATGAAATTCTTGTGGTGTGTTTTTCAGCTCTATTAGCTAAGTTTGTTTCTTATAATGGCCATTTTATCTATCAACTCATATTATATATTTTCTATAATACTTAGATTCTTTGGATTGGGTTTTGACTTTCTCCTGTATGTCTATGATCTTTGTTCCTATCCAGATTCTGAATTCTATTATTGCCATTTCAACCATCTCAGCCTAGTTAAGAACCATTGCTGTGGAACTTATGTGATTGTTTGGACACTCTGGCTTTCTGAGTAGGAGAGCTTTTGTGCTGGTTCTTTCTCATCTTTGTTGGGTAATGTTCTGCCAATTTTTGAAGTTACCATCCTTTGGATGGTTTTCATTTTAATTTTTCTTTTATACTATTTAATGTCCTTTGAGGTTTGATTCTGGTATAAGATGGGTTCATTTGGCTAGTTTCATGTCCAGAAAATTTTAAGGGGCCAGGGCTCAGCTGAGAACTGCTGGACTGCATGCTATGGTCTGGAAGGCAGGTGTCAGGATCCTTGCTTTGTTTTCTGGCCCCTCAAAGTTAGTAACCTACCACACTGGAGGGGCCAATATGTTTGAGGGCCATTGGTCACAACACTCTGATGGGTGGTGCCAGCTAAAGTGCTTTGTAGGTGGTGACAGTAGTATTTATCTTTGTTATGCATGCCAGCAGCAGTGGCAGTGCAGTGCAGTACATACTTTTTGCCTGTGGCAGGGTGTACATCTCTGTGCAGGCATTTACAGTGGTGGTGGTGGCAAGAGGGCATTGTGGGAAAAGAACCCTGTTGGTGTGCCGGTGTGTGCTTGCACCAGCAGCAGTTTTAGCACAGGGGTGGGGTGCTGGTGGCATGGGGCTGGTAGTCTCCTTGCCCAGAAATGCTCTGATGGCAATGGCAGCATGGTGGGAGTTGGGGGAAAGGGTGTATTTACACCTGCAGCAGTGGCACAGTGGGGTGCACCTGCACACATGCACTGGTGGGGAAGGGAAGGCAAGGTCTTCCTGAATGCACACTCTGTTGCAAAGCAATGTGAGGGGTGACTGCGGGTGAGTGTGTTTAGGCAAAGCAGCATGGGGGAGGCTTCAGTGGAGGGAGGGTAGGTGTAGGCTGGTGCACATTTTCAGGGACCACTCTGTAGTGCTCTCCACTGGTTAAGTACGGTTTACCAGCCCAGGAACTGTGATGCAAATCCTCCAGGAGACACTCTACCTGGGCCTTCAAGTCTACAAGCAGGCATGGCTAGTATGGAACCCCCAAAGAGACTAGCAGATCAAGGGGTTCTCAGGTTGTACCAGCACCATCTCATGGGCAAGACCATCCTGCCCTTTTCAGGTTCTGCAGTTCCTCTAGGGCTAAAGTCTCATAAGAGAGCAAGGCAAGACTTGGAGGATAGTCATTCCTGGCCATGCTCCACTACAGATGCTCCTACACTAAAACCTTTGGGCTTCACACCAGCTGGAGTTTTGCCTCATCACTTCTCTAAGATGCTTTCTGCAAGCTCAAGTGTCTGTGGGGGTTCTGGAGTCTCTTGCTGCCAGGATTCCAGATACCCATGGTGAAATCAAGTTGCTCCTTGTCCACTCAACTCACCCCTTCCCCAGGAGTCTTGAGGGCTAGAAATGAGTCTGGGTATGTGGTAGCCCTGTGCAGGGTTCCCAGCTTCCTCCCCACTCAGCTGAGCATCTGTGTCTTTTCTCCATCCATTTTCAGTGCCTTCTCTCTGAAGATCTACTAGGAGGATGCTAGTTTTCCCAATATCCCACTTCCTCAGTGGCAGATGTTCCTTCTGGCTGCATCTAATTGGTTATCTTGTCCCATCTCTATTTTTAATCGCTTTTTCTCTATGTAAAGTATTCTAGGTAATTTCTTTTGTAATATTTCAAGTTTATCATCTATATATATAACTGTGTTCAATGTGCTGTTCAAATTCTCCATTGATATTTTGGTTTTATTATACTTTTAATTTCTAAAAATTATATTACTTTTCAGACATGCATGGTGATTCTTGATAATTTTCTCTTCTCTGCATAGGTTTTTATACTTTTTATATTTTATATAGTAAGCATAGCAAGTTTTCTTTCTTCTATCTGTTGTTTCTGTTATTACTCATAGTGGCTTTTTTGTGTGTGCTTGATGATTTATTTATTCTAAGATGCTCATTACCATTAAGAGTATACAAGGTTGGTACTGGTAACAAAACAGAGATATAGGTCAATGGAACAAAACAGAGGCATCGGAGGCAACATAACATATCTACAACCATACAGTCATTGATAAACCTGACAAAAACAAGCAATGGGGAAAGGATTCCCTGTTTAATAAATGGTGCTGGGAAAACTGGCTAGCCATGTTCAGAAAGCAGAAACTGGACCCCTTCCTGACACCTTACACTAAAATTAACTCCAGACGGATTAAAGACTTAAACATAAGACCTAACACCATAAAAACCCTAGAAGAAAACCTAGGCAAAACCATTCAGGACATAGGCATAGGCAAGGACTTCATGGCTAAAATACCAAAAGCAATGGCAACAAAAGCCAAAATAGACAAATGGGATCTAAATAAACTCCAGAGCTTCTGCACAGCAAAGGAAACCATCATTAGAGCACAGTGGCAACCTACAGAAAGGGAAAAAATTTGTGCAATCTACCCATCTGACAAAGGGCTAATAGCCAGAATCTACAAAGAACTAATACAAATGTACAAGAAAAAAAAAACCCATTCCAAAGTGAGCAAAGAATATGAACAGACACTTTACAAAAGAAGACATCTATGAGGCCAACGAACATATGAAAAAATTCTCAAGAAATCAAAACCACACTGAGATACCACCTCACACCAGTTAGAATGGCAATCATTAAAAAATCTGGACACAACAGATGATGGAGAGGACGTGGAAAAATAGGAACACTCCTACAATGTTGTTGGGAGTGCAAATTAGTGCAAACATTGTGGAAGACAGTGTGG
This sequence comes from Callimico goeldii, assembly GCA_963573925.1. NCBI lineage: Eukaryota > Metazoa > Chordata > Mammalia > Primates > Cebidae > Callimico > Callimico goeldii. Next base: position 406 of record CAUYOR010037138.1, on the reverse strand, counting down.
CGATTCCTCAAGGACCTAGAAATAGAAATTCCATTTGACCCAGCAATCCCATTACTAGGTATATACCCAAAGAATTATGAATTGTTGTATTATAAAGACACATGCACACATATGTTCATTGTGGTGCTGTTTACAATAGCAAAGACCTGGAACCAACCCAAATGTCCATCAACAATAGACTGGATAAAGAAAATGTGGCACATATACACCACAGAATACTATGCAGCCATAAAAAACAATGAGTTCGAGTCCTTCATGGGGACATGGATGAATCTGCAAACCACCATGCTAGCAAACTGACCCAAGAACAGAAAACCAAACACTGCATGTTCTCATGCATAGGCGGGTGTTGAACAATGAGAACACATGGGCACAGGGAGGGGAACATCACACACTGGGGTCTATT
>CAUYOR010037136.1:0-10049 GCA_963573925.1 Callimico goeldii | reverse complement strand
CCCACCTCATTCTCATTGTGGTACACGTGGGCACAGTCAATGTGGCGGTACCCAACGTCAATGGCCACCTTCACAGCCTCGGTCACTTGGCCTGGAGGGGACTTCCAGGTGCCCAGCCCGAGGATGGGCATCTTGGCGCCGTTGTAGAGCACGAGGTGGCCCGCCATTGCTGCGCTCCCCAGACCCCCGCCCAGAACCGTCTGGCCTGAAGTTTTCTTTTCTTGTTGAGTCTCTGCCGGGTTTTGTTATCAGGATGATGTTGGTCTCATAAAATGATTTGGGAAGGATTCCCTCTTTTTGGATAATTTGGAATAGTTTCAGAAGGAATGGTACCAGCTCCTCTTTGTATGTCTGGTAGAATTTGTCTGTGAACCCATCTGGACCTGGGCTTTTTTGGGTGATAGGCTCATAATTGCTGCCTCAACCTCAAACCTTGTTATTGGTCTATTCAGGGTTTTGGCTTCTTCCTTGTTTTGGCTTGGGAGGAGGCAAGTGTCTAGGAATTTATACATTTCTTCTAGGTTTACTAGTTTATATGCATAGAGTTGTTTGTAATAATCTCTGATGATGGTTTGAATTTCTGTGGAATCTGTGGTGATATCCCCTTTATCATTTTTTATTGCATCTATTTGGTTATTCTCTCTTTTGTTTTTTATTAATCTGGCTTGTGGTCTGTCTGTTTTGGTGATCTTTTTGAAAAACCAGCTCCTGGATTTATCGATTTTTTTTGAAGGTTTTTTTTTTTTGTCTCTGTCTCTTTCAGTTCTGTTCTGATCTTAGTTATTTCTTGTCTTCAGCTAGGTTTTGAGTTTTTTGATCTTGCTCCTCTAGCTCTTCCAATTTTGATGATAGGGTGTCAATTTTGGATCTCTCCACTCTTCTCATGTGGGCACTTTTTGCTATATATTTTCCTCTAGAGATTGCTTTAAATGTGTCCCAGAGATTCTGGTATGTTGTGTCTTTGTTCTCATTGGTTTTGAAGAACTTCTTTATTTCTGCCTTCATTTCATTATTTATCCAGTCAACACTCAAGAGCCAGTTGTTCAGTTTCCATGAAGCTGTGTGGTTCTGAGTTAGTTTCTGAATTCTGAGTCCTAACTTGATTGCACTGTGGTCTGAGAGACTGTTATGATTTCTGTTCTTTTGCATTTGCTGAGGAGTGCTTTACTTCCAATTATGTGGTCAATTTTAGAGTAGGTGTGATGTGGTGCTGAGAAGAATGTATATTCAGTGGATTTGGGGTGGAGAGTTCTGTAAATGTCCATTAGGTTTGCTTGGTACAGGTCTGAGTTCAAGTCCTGGATAGCCTTGTTAACTTTCTGTCTCATTGATCTGTCTAATATTGACAATGGGGTGTTAAAGTCTCCCACTATTATTGTGTGGGAGTCTAAGTCTATTTGTCAGTCATTAAGAACTTGCCTTATGTATCTGGGTGCTCCTGTATTGGGTGGGTATATATTTAGGATCATCAGCTCTTCTTGTTGCATTGATCCTTTTACAATTATGTAATTGTCCTTCTTTGGCTCTTTTGATCTTTGTTGCTTTAAAATCTATTTTATCAGAGACGAGAATTGCAACTCCTGCTTTTTTTTTTTTTTTGCTCTCCATTTGCTTGGTAAATCTTCCTCCATGCCTTTGAGACTTTATGTATCCTTGCATGTGAGATGGGTTTCCTGGATACAGCCCACCAATGGGTTTTGGCTTTTATCCAGTTTGCCAGTCTGTATCTTTTGATTGGGGCATTTAGTCCATTTACATTTAGGGTTAATACTGTTATGTGTAAATTTGATACTGCCATGTTGATGCTAGCTGGCAGTTTTGCCCATTGGTTGGTGCAGATTCTTCATTGTGTTGATGCTCTTTACCATTTGGTATGTTTTTGGAATGGCTGGTACTGGTTGTTCCTTTCTATGTGTAGTACCTCTTTCAGGAGCTCTTGTAAAGCAGGCCTGGTGGTGATGAAATCTCTGAGTACTTGCTTGTTCACAAAAAACTTTATTTTTTCTTCAGTTATGAAGCTTGGTTTGGCTGGATATGAAATTCTGGGTTGAAAGTTCTTTTCTTTAAGAATGTTGAATATTGGCCCCCACTCTCTTTTGGCTTGTAGGGTTTCTGCTGAGAGATCTGCTGTGAGTCTGATGGGCTTCCCTTTCAGGGTAACTCGACCTTTCTCTCTGGTTTCCCTTAGCATTTTCTCCTTCATTTCAACCCTGGTGAATCTGACGATAAGTGCCTTGGGGTTGCTCTTCTTGAGGAATATCTTTGTGGTGTTCTCTGTATTTCCTGGACTTGAATATTGGCCTGCCTTGCTAGGTTGGGGAAATTTTCCTTGATAATATCCTGAAGAGTATTTTCCAGCTTGGATTCATTCTCTACGTCACATTCAGGTACACCTGTCAAACGTAGATTAGGTCTTTTCACATAGTCCAATATTTCTTGGAGACTTTGTTCATTCCATTTTGCTGTTTTTTCTCTAATCTTGCCTTCTCATTTTATTTCATTGAGTTAATCTTCAACCTCTATTATCCTTTCTTCTGCTTGGTCAGTTCGGCTGTTGAAACTTGTGCATGCTTTGCGAAGTTTTCGTGTGGTGTTTTTAGCTCCTTCAATTCACTTATATTCCTCTCTAAGTTGTCCATTCTTGTTAGCATTTTGTCAAATCTTTTTTCAAGGTTCTTAGTTTCTTTGCATTAGGTTAGAATCTGTTCTTTTATTTCACAGAAATTTCTTATTACCTACCTTCTAAAGCCTAATTCTGTCATTTCATCACATTCATTCTCCATCCAGCCTTGTTCCCTTGCTGTTGAGGAGTTGTGATCCCTTGTAGCAGGAGAGATGTTCTGGTTTTGGGTGTTTTCATCCTTTTTCCACTGGTTTCTTCCCATCTTTGTGGATATATCCACGTGTCATCTTTGTAGTTTCTGACTTTCAGATTGGGTCTCTGAGTGGACCTCCAGTTTGTTGATGATGAAGTTATTTCTGTTTCTTGGTTTTCCTTCTAACAGTCTGACCCCTCTGCTCTAGGACTGCTGAGGTCCACTCCAGGCCCTGCTTGCTTGGGGATCACCTGAAGCAGCTGCAAACAGTAAGGGTTACTGCCAGTTTCTTCTTCTGCTATCTTTGTTCCAGAAGAATACCCACCAAATGTCAGTCTGATTTTTCCTTTATGAGGAGACTCTTTGGATATCTGGGGGTCAGGGAGCTGCTTGAAGAGACAGTCTGTCCTTTATAGGAGCTCACGTGCTGAGCTGTGAGCTCCATTGTTCATTCAGAGCTGCTGGGCTGGTATGTTTAAGTCTGCTGCAGCAGAACTCATAAACCCCCTTTTTTTCCCCAGGTGTTCTGTCCCAGGGAGTTAGGGCTTTATTTATGAGTTTATATTGTGCTGCTGCCTTTTTTTCAGGGCTGCACTGCCCAGCAAGGAGGCCACGTCATCAGTGTCTGCCTGCATAGGCTTTGCTGAGCTGCTGTGTGCTCTGCCCAGCTGCCATGTGAACTTCCCTACAGTCCTGTTTATACGGGTGTAGTTAGAACTGCCTCGTCAATGGTGGCTCACCTCTGTAATGTCGGACTCTCTCTGTAATGGTGGGTAGCCTCGGCAACGGTGGGCTGCCTCAGCAATGGCAGACTACCTCTGTGGTGGTGATGCCTTGGTAATGGCGTACACCCCTCCTCCACAGAGCTGGACCGTCCTGGGTTCAGGTGTGCTTGCTGTGAAACTCTCAATGCAGAGCATTTCCAATTGCTGTTTTTTTTGTGGGGTGAGACCAGCCGAGCCTGATCACCTGGCTCCCTGCCTCAGAGCCTTTTTTTTTTTTTTGTTTAACGGTCAACTCTCTCCCAAGTGTTCTAGTCGCCTGTTGAAAAGGCGCTGGAATCTGTGTGATTTCCCATGCTGTGACCCACTGTGCTGGCTGAAATGGTGCTGAGATTCATGGTGCTTTTTTGCCTGGGAATCTCCTGGCCTGGCTCCCTGTTTCAGTCCCCTTTTTAATCAGATGAATGGGTGACTCTGCCTTCTCAGAGCTCCAATCAGCAGCTAAAGGGGCACCCATGTCAGTGTATTTTGTTTGGAGAACTGCTGTGCCAGAGCACTGGCAAAACAGCCGTGCTGGCGACCCTTGGGTCTCCTCCGCCTGGGACTCTCCTGGTCTGTGGTTAATAAAAATCCGTCTGGAAGTGTGGCGTCTACTCACCCTCTCTGCTTTCACCTGGAGCTGCAATCCTGAGCTGCTCCTAATCAGCCATCTTGGATCTTCTCTCACTGGTGGCTTTTTAAGGAATGATACTGGGAACCCAAAGTATCCAAGTAACAGAGTTTGCTAATGGTGGTTTTTGCCAGCACAAAAGTTAACTATGCTTAAGTGTAATGTTGTTGTGATTGAGGAATATGAAGTTTGGTAAACTCCTACTTGGTATATCCCAAAGTCTGGCAGGACCTTACTGTGCATAGGTAGACAACAACCATTGCCACCAACGAGGGGCATTTCCAATGAAGAAATGAGATACTCACTGAACATCCCACAATCTAATGTCCTCAGATAACCTTTGTTGAAGATAGATCCTTTGAGCTTAGAACAAAGAGTAATTTATAGGTGTCAGAGTCCTCAGTTTCAGTAATTCTCAAACTTAGTCTTTGTGTGGGTGCCAGTTCACTGCTTTCAGCTTGCTTCCATCCAGCTCCTTTTCCACAAGGCTAACAGAATAATGTTTTAACCACCAAAATCTAATGATGTTAGCCAGGCCCGGTGGTATGTACCTGTAGTCCCAGCTGTTGGGGAGGCTGAGGTAGGAGGATCATTTGAGTCCCAGAGGTTGAAGCTGCAGTGAGCTGAGATTGTACCCCTGCACTCTAGCCTGGGCAACAGAGGAAGACCCAGTATCAGAAAACAAACAAACAAACAAACAAAATTTAGTTGTGCCATGTCTCTGTTTTAAAAATGGAGATCTTTGATCTCAGCATAAATTCTAGCCCTTATTTCCTTGTTACTGATCAAACATCTTTCCCAATTCTCCGTCATACATTAAAATTCAGCTACATATATTTTTTTTTTCTGCAGTGAGACTTGATCTCACCAGCCTCTTGACTTTTGCTAATTTTGTTTCTTCCTGGATGAAATGTATATTTCCCAACCATGTCTATTTGGCTAATTTCTGTCCAGCCCTCAGATCTTTTCTGATAGGCTGTTTCCCTGAGTCTTGGTTCGTTGCTCTTCCTGTCTCCATAATACCTTGTACTTCACTTTTCATGTGGTTTTATATGGTTATTGTGCTTTATCATAAAATCTTACTTTCTGTACCTTCTACTTGACTCCAAGCCCTGTGAGGACAGGGATTGTGTCCAGCTTATTCACAGCTTTATCTTTCAGCAGGGGGTTAATAAATATTAATACATTAATAAATATTGGCTGATGAATGAATAAATTAGGCAGTAAGAAGCAAAAGTATTTAAGAAATCAGCCAAGCAAGCAAAAACAATAAAATCTTCTTTACTTATGTTCTTTATCTCACAGGCAGCTACATGCTTACATCTTTAAAGACATTTATGTGACCATGGGGAGATAAAATAATTGGCCGGTGAATTTGTCATGACCAGTCTAATTCATATAAATTTCTTCTCCTTATTTTCTGCAACCTTTAAAATTACACAGTTTAAAAACTCAGTGATTAAAAGACTTTCATAGACATTGTCTTCCAATGGCTGTATTTTTATATACATTAGCCACTTACCCTTTGCCAGCCTGGGAATTCTTTGGGCCTGCAAGTGATTATATTAACCCAAATGATAATCATTTTTTTTGGCATAAATAATGTCAAGCAGTTAGCAAGAGGCCAAAGGCCCTAGCAGCCGTTTTAGTACAATTTGGATGGATGCAGATGAAATTACAGAGTCACATTTTATTTGTTGGATGCTGTCCCAATTATGAGCTTAGTCACATCAGAGAGTTCAGAGAGATCAGAAAATGAGGTAGGGAGAAGATACTGCAATTCTAAGTAATTATTTCCACAGTAGTGTGGGCTTTCTTTTGCTCTGACCAACAAAGAGACTAGCTCTAGACCTCCGATCATATGAGCGCCTGTGGATTAAAAAATTCTCCAATGTTTCCAAAGCATTAATTATATTCTCTTTACCGAGTTTTACACTTATGCAGCTGGTAGATGGGGGGAGGTAGGGAGTAGGGGAGGGGGAACGGCTGAATCAGATGCCATAATTATTTCAGGGCTGGAAACAGAATTGAAATGACCCAGATGGTTACCCTAATGACGTTGATCCAAAATGTATGCCAAGAGGAGTCAGAACATGCCTTTCTCTCTCTGTATCTCTGTGTGTGTGTGTGTGTGTGTGTGTGTGTGTGTGTGTGTGTGTGTGTGTGTTTGGGTGTGCAAGTGCAAGTGTGCATGCATGATTTATTTTTGGCCGAAGTGGGCTTGGGGTTACAGGAATGCAAGTGTGGCAGGCCAAGATGGATATGCATAGGAAAGAAATCACAACGCAGTGCCTCTTCCTGCTATGGCCTCAGGCAGGCCTGACTCCCTCGCAATTGCACCAGTATGGAAAATCCCCTTTCCTTTGGCTTTTAACATAGACCATATTTCCTGCAAGTGTATGGTGCCTTTTGGATGAGGTGCTTGAGGCAGATCAAGCAGGGCTAGGGACATCTAGGCTGCTGGCTTGTGCCAGGGCATTTATCCAAAACTGTGTCTCTAGCAAAAGACACATATTGTGCTGCATGCTGGGGCAACTGTGACAATCACCTTGCTTATGGACTTTGTTTTACTAACATGAACCAACATAGCTGCTGCAATGCCACTAGACAAAGAACAAGGACAGGGCTCAAGACTGATGCCATATCTACTCAGGTTTTAAAACAATAGAAAGATTTTTTTTCTTTTCATTAAAGGACTCGATATATGCAAATCTTCAGCACCATGCCTGGTACATAGTATATACTAGTTATAAGTTAGGTATCATTTATTATTCATTTAACATTTTAGCTGTGGATCTAACTGTGCATGATTCAAATATATTTCTTTAGTAAGCATAAAAACCTATGAACTTTGTGTTGGATATGAAGGGAGACTGATTTGAGAACTGATTATAGCGACAATGCCATGTTGGATAATTGGCAATAAGCCTTAATTTTCTTATCTGTAAAACAAAATTAGAATGGTACAGAGTATTCCTAGAATTCTTCCCTTGGTGTGGGAAAAAGTTTCTTGCCTACTATGTGTTATAACTGTGAGTGGTATTTTATACATATCACCTCATTTAATCTTCACAATGAATTTTGCTTTATTAAGAGACTGAAATTCACAGACCCCAAGACATTTATTAAAAATAGCAATTACTTTCATTTATTGAGCACCTCATATTTGTCAAGCTCTCTACATACCATTCATTGTTATTTCCTCATGGCCATGCTGCAAGGCATATTATCATCCAGGTCTAGAAATGAGGCAACTGTGACTCAGAGAGATTAAGCAATTCATCAAGATCCCACAACCAGTTAGTACTGGTACAAAGATTTGAACTCATATCTCTTCAACTCCTAAATCCATGGTCTTCCTATTAAAAGAGGTTTGCCTTGTGAGATTGCTTTCCTGTAAAGCCACATTGGTTCTACTCCTACTTGAATGAGTCCAAGATGCACTTGTTTGATAATAAATTCTATTGACATTATTCAAGAGCTTAGAGAATAAAAAGTGTCCCAGAGGAAAGTATGCTTCAAAAAACACAGCTTGCCATATGTGCAGAGGAGGAGAAAATAAGTGAGAAGAAACCAAATTGATGAGAGCTTCTAAAGACACAGGGATATAAACCATCTCTAAATTGGAAATGGGATATGTGATGTAGTATTGGCTGTAGAGCGTTCAAGTGTGTTTGTGTGCCAGGAGAAGGAGGGAGATTAAGTAGCACAGGCTCTTGATGGATAAGAGAAAAAAGCAGGGACTGCTGCTCATGTGGGCTTTCTCTTTGATGTGCAGCGGGTAGCACTGAGGGTGGGCAGTGGGAACGGGGAGAGTGACCATTCTACATACCTCCTGCTGCTAGGTGGACACTGCCAAGTGCATTCTCTTTCTGGCCTTGTATCTGGAAAGAGATCACCTTGGAAATATATTGGAAGCAGGAGGGTGGCAGGATTTTTACTTGTGGTTTGGGTTTGGACTCCCTGACTTCCATTCAGCTGCCGGGGTTCCTGCTGATGAATTGCTTGCAATGAAAGTCTATGTCTCCTGGGCTAGACAGCACAAGGGAGCTCTGCTTTAGCCTCTTATTGTGTAACCCCAAGCAAGTTGTTCTACCGCACTGAATTCTGAAGATAACGGTGATCACCTACCTCCTAGGGATCCTATGAGGAATGGCCAGTAATCATGAATATAAGTGCTACATAAATGCTAAGTAAATGACATTAATCCTCCCATGGACAGTGGTGTGCTTATCCAGGCTGCTAAATCTCTCTTCAGTGACACAAACCCCCAGGGCCTCATGATAGGATGTTCTTGCAGAAACACAATTTAAGTCACAAACCAGATCATGTTAGGGGGTATAACTCCAAGAAGGGCAGACAAATTGAAAGGATAAGGCTGAAAATCTATCACTAACTCACTCTCCTGGGCTCTGGAGTCTGGCACATATTACATGATGCCTCAGTGCCTTTCTGTTTGCAAGTCACTTCCTCAGATTGCAAATCTTCCCTTGCCTTTGTTTTTCTAAACAGAACTTGATTCTGAAGTTTAGAATATACGTTTTGCATATTTCCAAAAGAAAATTGTGCTGGAAGTGCAGAATAAAATAGTGGATGCTTTTGCCCAATCTTTCTCTGTGTTTGGCTGAACCAGAATTGTTCAACTGTTGGCAGTGATCTGTGATGCTGCCGGCTACCCTGGGCTCCTAAATGGTTTTGAAAACTGCTGAAAATTGTAATAGGCAGCAGAAGGGAAACAGCCATGTTTGCTGCAGGGGACTTTGGGTTCAAGTTGCTGACTCTTCCTGACACAAGTCATACCTCACTATAGTTTTGGTCAACAAGGTTTGCACATCTGAATTTTTAGTGAAAATGACTCTCTAATGGGATTCTGTTACATCAGTTTTCAATACACAAGTAGTAATCTGGTTATAACCAAAATGTTTCTTCCTTTCTCACTGCCTGCCTGCCTTCATTTGACATGTATTATCTTTGAAGATAGAGTTAACCATTATATTTACCTCTAAGGTACATAGTTAACTGTTTTAAAATTAGGATGGAGAAAGATATATGTGTATATATATATTTGCTTTAAAGGTGGGTCTCTTTGGTCTGATCTCCGAAGCCGAGTGTTGCTGCTTGTGAAAACTGTCTTGTGCTAGTTTCTACGACACAGCACTCTCCTGGTCTTTTGGCAACTTCCTGACTATTTCTTGTCAATTTCTTTTTTGAGGCTTCTCTGCTGGACCTCCAAATTTTGGATTGATCCATTCCGTGCCTGGTCCTTGGCCTTCTAATCTTTTTGAATGTGCTTCCATTAAATATAGGAACATCATTAAACATTGATAACTCTATATTTATATTTGACCACTGACCTCTGCTTTGATTTTTTTCAGATTTATATATGCAACTATCTACATGATTCTCTACTTGGATATTAAAAAAAACTTTCAAATTAACATGTCCCAAACTGAACTTTTTATTTCTCCTTCCCCAAAGCCCTTTCTTTCCCAGTCTCTCTTATCTTCCTCTTCCTTTTTAATTATTTACTTTTTTTTGTTTTGCTTTTTTTTTGTTTTTTTTTTTCTCCCGTTGCCCAGGCTGGAGAGAGTAGTGGTACAATCTGGGTTCACTGCAACCTCCGCCTCTTGGGTTCAAGTGTTTCTTCTGCCTTAGTCTCCTGAGTAGCTGGAACTACAGATGCATGCCTCTATGCCTGGCTAATTTTTTTTTTTTTTAATTTTTTTATTGCATTTTAGGATTTGGGGTACATGTGCAGAACATGCAAGACAGTTGCATAGATCATGGCCGTGTGTTTTGCTTCCTTCTACCCCTTCACCCACATTTGGCATTTATCCCCAG
>CAUYOR010037134.1:0-42672 GCA_963573925.1 Callimico goeldii | reverse complement strand
CTTTCTTTCTTTCTTTCTTTCTTTCTTTCTTTCTTTCTTTCTTTCTTTCTTTCTTTCTTTCTTTCTTTCTCTCTCTCTCTGTCTCTCTCTCTCTCTCTCTCTTTGAAAGAGGGTCTTGCTCTCACCATGGCTGACGTGCAGTGGCACTGTCACAGCTCCCACATGAGCCTCCCTGGGTCTACAGTACCTGGGACTACAGGCATGTGCCACCATGCCTGGCTTTTTTTTTTTTTTTTCTTTAAATATAGAAATAGGGTCTCAACCAAGTTACCCAGGCTGGTCTCCTGGGCTCAGGGAATCCTCCCACCTCAGCTTCCCAAAGTGCTGGGATTAAAGATCACAGGTTTCTTTCTGATTTAAGTCCCGGACTTCCCTTTTCTTAGAGAACTCACTTAGAGAATTTGCAATTGTAAATGTTTTCTCTGACTCTTTCACACATAAATCTTATCCCTACCTCTTGCCAGTTTTACAATCCAAGAATGTCTTTCACAATGACCCAAGGGCCATCCCTTTGAAATGTAATCATCAAAGGAGAAAGCACTCCTATCTTCCAGTGGCTATGGGCAGGTAGCTGCATAACTTCCATAAATAATAACTAGCAAACACAAATGTCCTGATCATATTTAACAACCTCTTCCCTAATAGTACTTTTCAGCTCACTCCAGTGCTTAAAGTTCTCACTTTCACCTTCTGTTTCAGTGGATTTCAACAGTTCAATCTGTTTTCTACTGCGATAGTCTTGCCGTTCCTTCAATCTGTGCTACATTATTTTTAAATTTAATTTATCCCATTTAGTACTCAGTGGACCAAAATCCTGTGTGTATATTTTTTGGAATGAGTAAGTTTTTTCTAATATTCCTTTCCTTATTTTCTCTTTTCCATTGTTCCTCTTTCTGTCATTAAAGATCATGTTATATAGAGGTTAAATCTGCTGTATTTTCCTTCTACCATCTTAGATATTTTCAAATATCATTTATATTTTTGGGAAGACAGTTCCTTGACCTTATTTTCCAAATCATTTGTTTTAGCTTTAATCGTATCTTTTACATTATTCAGTCTACCTATGAAATTTGAATTAACAATTTTAAGTTAATTAAATAATTCTTATTCTGAGTTCTCTTTGTTCCAAGTAATCCATTCTCATTTCGTTACTGAAATATTCTCGAATTTCTCCTTGTTAATCATAATTAAAGTGTGGTTTTTCTTAGAATCATCTTCTGTATCTTTGGTTATCTGTGTTTCCTCTGGCATCAGTTGTCCCAATCTTTCATCTTAGGCTTCTCCTTCCTTTTGTTGGTTTTGCTCCACATTGGAAATGCTTGGTTATTGGTTTGTGGCTATTTGTTGGTTAGTATACCAATTAATATGTTTTTTCTCTGCAGTCATTTTAGGTCTTTTACCCTAACAGAATTATTCCTTAAATGGAAAGGCAAATAGCAGGCTATGTGTATGTTTTAGAGTATGTGAGTGCAAGGTAGACAGGAAGGCTGGAGACTCTCTGGCAATGTAGAATTTTAGTAATTTTCTTTTCCTGTAAGAATTCTTTTTTTATTATTATTCCACTCTGTGTTAACTTGAGGGTGCAGCATTTCTTCTATCTTGACTTGTTCCTCTCCTACAACGACACAGAATCCCTTTCACGTCCTGGCTCACTTTTTGCAGAAAAAAAAGATTATCAGCCACCACAATCTGTGAATGCCCGGGAGAGGGAAAAGATGGTGCCAGCTGGGCCCAATTTCTCTGACTGCACTGTGGCCTATACTGGCTCTTTCTGTGTTGACTCTAAATTTGGAGCTTCCCTGGGCTATTTCTAGTAAGACTTAACCTTATTCTGCTACTTTTGGCCGGTGGATCACTGTTCTCACTTTTCTTCATAATTCTCTTTTCAGTCTTCCAAGATTTCCTTAAAATCCTCAAGCACTGCCTGCTTTCTTTCTTATTTTCCAGTACTATTATGATACCAAGGGTATGTATATATATGTTTATATAAAGAAAAACATATATATATATATATATATATATATATATATATAACATATATAAAAACATATATGTATTTTTTAAAAAATTTTATTGGGACTTGGTGGAGGGAGTAGTAGATGCACATGCTCAATCTGTCACTTTATACCTAATTTTTTATTCTTAAAATGTTCTGTAAAATACTCCTAACAGATTGAGCTTTAGCCCCACCCCACCCCCAACACACACACACAGCCATTTATTTGGCTTCTTTCTCTCTTTTATGCTCTTTAAAAATAAAAATACCCAAGCAAAAATAAAAAGAAAAGTCTCTTTATTTCTTATGACCATAAATTCAGCTTTCTTTATCCCGTTTCAGCCCTGAATCTTTTCTGAAGATTCTCTGGTACACTTAAATTAGTCATCTACTAAGGGTCTCCTTCCATTCCCTGCCCCTTACCCCCATCTCTAACTTCCTTCACCAGTTTCTGCTAAGGGGAGAAGATGATACAGAGCTTTATCTCCACATTGGTACAAGTTATAGCATCTCTATTAGAGGGCAGACACAGCTACAAGTGGTTTGAGTTTAAATGTCTTTCTTTCCTATTACGTTTTATTAAACTACACAGAAAAAATATATAAGCAGTTTTATATTCATAATGGGGGATGAAGTTGTAAAAATACAGAGGAATAAATATGTTGTTTGATACCCCCTTTATCTTTTCCAAACACATAGACTTTGGGCTGGTTTTGATCATAACAATATCCATGTTTTGTTCTGACTGAACAGTCCAAAAAGGTCTAGGCAAGTGAGTGATTACTATCCATTAGTATCTTTTTCCTCTAAAGATTTTTCACTGGACCTGTATCCACCTGAAAATGGAAATTCCTGTGTACTTCCTCAATGCATAGAAAACAGAGTGAATAACCACTTTGTCAACAGCTACCTAAACTTATACTACTTGGTGAGTGGACTGAGGATGGCAGCTGGTTGGAAATATACGTATCTTAGTTACCTACTAGGATAATAAAGTATTTTCCTCTTTTCCTATAGAAAGCAACATTTTTTCGGGCCCTCCCAGGAGAAACAGGGCCTTATCAACTAAAATCACTCAACTTGAGCTGCTAGCCCAAAATCCATCCTTTTTTTCCCTTTCCCTTTGTCATTCCTTTCTCTGTGTCTCTCTTCCTGAAAGTCAAAGATCAGTCAGCATATTCAAGTTCTGTTGAGGGCTCTCTTCATGGATTGCAGATGGCAATCTTCTCACTGTGTCCTCACATGGCAGAGAGAGAAGAGAGAACTTTCTGTTATCTCTTCTATAAGGGCACTAATTCCATCATGAGATCCCACCCTCAAAAATCTCATCTAAACCTAATTTTCTCCCATAGATTCCTTCTCCAAAAACCATCACATTGGAGGTTAGGGCTTCAACATATGAATGCAGAGGGGAGGGAGGACACAATTCAGTCTATAGAAGGAACTCCTTCAGGGATGTGGAGGATAAATTTAAAAGAAGCAGTGGATGCTGGAAAAATCTGGGAGGGAATTTATTAAGTAGAGTTAAGCAAGGCAAACCAAGATAGTGTCAGTATGGGAGAAAAGGAGATTAACTTTATAGATATTTTTGAGCTAGAAGCAACAAGTTTTGTTTTGTTTTGTTTGCCATGAAGCATGAGGAAAAACAAGCGTTTAAGTATAAGACGGGCCCTAATGTATGGGCTTTAGCTTTTCATCTCCTGGCAGAGTCTCTAAGCTTGCTTCACCACAGCATTTAGTTTTCCACTTCTTAATAGTAACTATTTAGACTCAATCACCAATTCTGTACCTTTTGCTTAGCCTTCTGCCTTCACACCTAAATAAATGCAGCAGTATTTTACATTCAAGAAATAAATCCTTTGGGTCTCGAAGAATGCCCAACGTAATTGATTTCCCTTTGCGTGGGTTTAGAAATCGTCACTGCTTGTGCCAAATCCCGTAGATCATGAGCAGGGCCCTGGCATTCTCGGGAAGTCAGCCTATGTCAGCCAGGATGATGGATTGGGAATCTTGGCTTGTCGACTCTTTGTTGGATTTTATGTGCCTCTTTATAGGTTGAGAAAATGCAATGGGGCTTTCAGAGGCCAAGAAAAGTCAGAAAGAGCATGAAACCTCAACAATTTAGTGAGGTCATCTGAGTGTTCATAGAGGAAGAAATGAGAAAAGATGCAGACGATTAAGTCTGTATAGAAGAGGCAGAGAACAGTTAAAGAAAAGCAGATCTGAAGAGACAGCGGAGTCGATGACAGAGGATGAGCAGCCTCTGGCGAAGAGTGGGTTCATTTTCATAAGGAAAACTTATCTAAAGTGTATTTATAAGGAAAATTAGCAGAGGATTACACATTTAGATTTTATTTTCTTCTTTTCAGCATATCTAATCCCACTTCTCTCCTTTTAACAAATCATTTCAGAGTGGCATCAAAATACAGAATGCCAGGAGAACACTTTAAAATGTTTCATATTCCTCTTCCCCCACACTCTGTATCCTATAATTCAGGTCTCTTGTTAATACGTGCATGGATATGTATGCCTTTTTTAATGCATTTATCTTAACTGTAAGCTTCATATGAGCAAAGATTAAGGAAAGTGCCTCCAACCCCTTCTAAGTGCCTAGAACAGTGCCATGTGAACAGTGAGATCTTAATGTTAACTGATATTCCGTTCTGGCTGAGACGACTGCTAAATAGTAATTTCATGCTTTGTGCGTTGCTATTTGGATCTCTACAGAAGTAATATAACTTGGGTACCTATTTTAGTCCTGAACTGTTCATGTATACAAAAAGCAGAAAATGAATCCCAACAGATGAATCCTGACCCTGAGACCATTTGTTGATACTTGGTTGACCCTTGTACAAAGCATCCCTATCCCATTGCACTGTTTTTTGACCCTTCCATTTATGCCTCTAGCAGGTAATAGAAATACATTCACTTAATTTAGTTGTATTACTTTCTTTTAAAACATTTGTACTTTAATATAAAATAATTATATAATTTAAAGCATTATTTTTATTAGTATCTTCAACTCAATTAAGAATTTAATACCTATTGTGTGTCAGTGTTTTGTGATTATGATGGAGATACAGAAATCATAATAGAATTTGGTCCTTAAAATTCTAGTGGAAAGAAAATGAAACCTATATAGAGACACAAAACAAAGTTAAATATCAAGATCAAGTGCTATACAAAGAAGCACCAAATGACTCTTCCACCAGAATTGTAAAGAATGCAGATTTTACCATGAGCCAATTAAATCAAGAATTCATGGATGTGGTGGCATGTGAGCAGAGAAAAAAATCAAGTAAGTGTAGAAGAGAGATTAGAGGATTCTGGGAGGTCAAGGTGGGGAAGAGGCAGAGAAGCAAAAGCAAAGGAAAGGAAACACATAGAGCCTACTCAGAAGCCCAGAGGTTTCAGACAGCCTTGGTGGCCTGAAAGGATTGGGAGGGAGCAGGAGCAGATGGGTTAAAGGACCGGGAGGCCGGAATACAAAATACCTCAAATGTGGACTTATTTTCAGTTCTATTCCAAAACATCAAGTAATCTCAACCTCCCGTTGTAAATAATTCATTCCCTCCATCATAAGACTGTTGTAGCAAATACCTATAGTACAAAAGCGTCAGAGCAGAATACAGTAATTACTCTGCTAAGGTTTGGAGTCAGGCATATCCTGCTCTATTACTATTCACAAGTTATGTGATATCAAGCAAATTACTTAAACTTGCTGAACCTCATTTTCTTTATAAAAGAAGGATTGTATTATCCATCTTAAAAGTATGTTGTAAAGATTAAATTAAATTAGATGATGCATATAAAGTCCACATCCCTATGCCTAATACACAGTCAATAAATGCTGGCTGCTATTGTGGCTATGATTATTATTCCCTCTTGGTGACCCTGAAAAAGCGGCCTAACTTCCTAGAGCTTCATACACGCATTTCTTCAGGCTATTATTGAACTCAACATTGAGCATCATTAGGTGTTCAATAAATTATGGCTATTTCCATTATCTTATTACAATTTGTTTACTATCATTGTTTCTCTATTATCTATCTCATTGATATATAATTGCATCATATGTATTAAATAGTTATTGAATAACGGTTTTATATTGTTGAGTGGCTTCTATATAGAACTCGCTGTGTGGTGGCTACTGGATATATACATATATTTAAATTTTAATTTAAATTAAAATATATATTTGCCAAAAGAGGTGTGTGTGTGTGTGTGTGTGTCTCTGTGTAGACCTTACAGTCTGTCACTACTACTCAATTCTGTTGTTATAATATTCCTATTCTTGAGAAATACTTGATCTGGCAAACTGTGCTAAGATCAGACATAAATATCTAAATCAGAATATACATTTCGTTAGGGCAGTATATACAGATTTCATAGAAGGAGGTAACTAACTCAGTGGGCTCATAAAAAATTTATTATAACAAAAATATTTGGAACTACCTTTAATTAAAGCTAAAATTAATGGAAAAGATTAATTTGGTTTCTTATTCATTCAACAAAAATCCATTAATAGCTGCCCACATGCCAAGCACTATTCTGAATGCGTGGAATGTGGCAATAAACAGAATAGACTAGGACCTGACTCAGACAGTGCTTACGTTCTAGTGAAGCAGGCAATATGCAAATAAATAAATACAAACATAAGGTCAGTTGTTTTAAAGAAAAAGAAGCAAAATAAAAGAATAGAGTAAATACAATTAGTACTCTTAGGACGGTTAGGTAAGACTCCTTTGAAAAAGTGACAGTAGGAGCATAAGTCGTGCATGTACCTGGGGGAAGAGTGTTCCAGGCATAAGGACAGCACGTGCAAAGGCCCTGAGGACTGTAACTTACGTGTTAAAGAAAATTTACTCACTAGTACTTCCTATGCTATACCATTGCTTAAAAGCTTTAAGGGTGATTACATATTATCTCATTTAATTCTCCCAGTAATTTTATAATGTATGTAATATTATCCTCCTCATTTTACAAATGTAGAATTTAGGTCTAAAGAGGTTAAGTAATTACCCTAAGGTCATGAAGCTTTCAAATGGAAGCACTTGAACCCAGGTCTATCTAACGCTAAAGTCAAGACTCTAAATCATTGTATTATACTGCTTTGAAGGGCATCTACAAATTGTACAGACGTTGGCATGATTTAAAGATGCAGAAAGAGAAAGTACAGAGGATTATTTTTCTATCGTGGGATGTGTTTGGACAACAGCAAATTTTCTAATTTCTCTTTAATGCAGACTTTTTATGGGACATTAAACAAGATGATGCTAAAAAAAAAAACAGGTTGGGAACACACTGTAGTGGGCCAAGAATTCGAGACAGAAGAGTGTGTTCTTAATCCAACTGGTAAAAGGAAGTCATTGGAGCAATTGTGGTAATGACATAGGTGGATCGGTGCTTTGGGAAGATCAGTCTGGCAACAATGAGTGTGATGGATTTGTGTAAAGAAGACTGGAGGCAGTGGAACTAATTCAGTATTCATTGCATTAGACCAAACAAAATGCAATGAGAAATTAAACTGGTGTGATTGTTTTAGGAATTGACAGGAGAGGAGGTATGTGAATTGAACTTCAGAGGCAGAATCTGTATACTATGACAACTGACTGACACGAGGAAGATAAAGAATTCAAAGAAGACTGTGAAGTTTTATGCTTGGAATAAGAACATTGTGACCATAAACAGAAAGAAGAAAGTGGAACTGGCTTTGGCACAAAGGAGAAAGCAGGGTTAAAGTATATGGCAATGACTCTGGAAGAGGGAGAGGTTGATAATCACCTGGGCAATGGGACTAGAGATGTATAACAGAAAGTTGTCTGTAAATAAGTGAGAGCTGGCATCAGATGAAATGAAAACATAATTGAAGCAGGAGAGTGAAACAAATCATAAAGGGCCTGTGATCAGAAACTTTAAGGAAAGTCTATGTTAGGGGAGAGAAGCTAGAGAAACTGATCAAGTGTCTAAATGCTTTACGTATATGCACCCATGAATAATGAATTGCCTTGGGTAGAGTACCAAGAAAGAAGAAATATTTCTGTAAATACTACTGCTCTGGCTGCCACTGATGTAGGTGATGGAGCATGACAAGGAGGGTATACCTGTGTATCCAGGGCTCTGACACCTCACATTGCAGCCACACCCTGTGCCTGAATGAGAACAGTTCTGCTTTCTTGTTCTACGTAAGATTTCACTCGGAAAAAAAACAACGGGGCTCTGCATGGTAAAATGTGAAGTCTGACAGCTTAGTATTTGAGGAAGGAATGACCTCATGAGCAAACTTTTCCAGTGGTAAGAAAGACAGAATGATCAATTATGGGAACATTCACAAATGGATAAGAAGGAGCAGGAGTTATTGGATATTATGGAAGGGAAAAAAAGGTATGAATGGCTTTAGAATTGCCCTTTGAGGTTAGTGATCGTGAATTTGAAGTGAGAGCTGTCAGCATGCCATTACTTATTCTATGATATCCCAGGAAAGAAAGGATGAAAAGGTTTTGCCTCTGACCTTAAGGAAAGAAAGGAATTGGATCTTACTCTATATACATTACCTTGCTTAATTTCATTACAATATTATAGAGTGAGAATGAAATATAGTATAGTACTGAATTATATAATATGTAGTATACACATGTATATACGTGTGTCTGTGTGTGTGTGTGTGTGTGTGTGTGTGTGTGTGTGTGTACCCTCAATCATGTGCCAAATAATGGTGTTTTGGTCAATGGTGAACTGCATATATGATGATGGTCTCATAAGAATGTAATGCTTTATTTTACTTAACCTTTTCTATGTTTAGATAAGTTTAGGTACACAAATTTTTATCATTGTGTCACAACTGCCTACAGTACTCATTCAGTAAAGTGCTGTACAGGTTTGCCTATAGCTTATGTATGGTTTATAATGTTCACACAATGACAGAATCACCTAGTAATGCATTCCTCAGAAGCAGCCCCATAATTAAATGATATATGATTGCATTATGGAAGACTAGGCAACTTAGAGATAGCCACTCTACTCAAATGAGAGACAGTCAGGAATTCAGATGCTGATGTGTTTGATTCCAAATACATCAGCTGACTCTTATGATATATCATTGGTTTTATCATCAGCTATTTGTGAGCCTTAAAATTAAGTCATGTTCTCAAGGTGTGGGGGAGTCTCTGGATACAACTCTTTCTTTCTAAGCAGGCTCTTGTAGGTTCTTTGGAAACAAACAAACAACAACAATAACCACAGATGATAGGCTATATTGTGCAGGTTTGTAAATTTTCTAATCATGGAACAGTTTTAATTAGGAACTCAAATTTTTGGTGACCTATTTAACAATCCTATAGAGTTATTTTGTTTGAAGATGTAGGAAACTGTAGATTATATATTATCATGTTTATTTCATTTGATTGCTCTACATCATTGAGTTACCATTGAAACAGAATAATTAGCTTATTTGACTGTTTCTTTATATTTTCAAAACCGAAATATTCTCATGTTCCAGTACATACTTGATTTTTCTTTGAGACCAACTTAATGTTTCATGAAGACAGCACCTATCATTAACTTGTAGAAAGTCACTAAGTAATATCAATTTAAGCTATATGGCAAGACTTGCTCGGCTCAGTGTTCCATCTGACAGTGTAGCCTTAACAATACAAAATATATCCATAATTTTAGTAAGGTTGTGTAATTGACATATTGAAAGACAAGCACGCAATGGGTGAATTATGATGCAATTTCATTCCTCCCCCACCATTCTTCAAACCTCCTCTGGAAATCATTTATTTCCAGGCAGGTCCCATAGCACTCCTGTTCCTTTTTAGTCGCAGTGTCACTCCAGTCACGAAAATGACCGGTTTCTTTTAATGCAATACCCTAATTTGAAATTTACATCCAGGTTAAATCTTCTGTTTTTCTAGCTAGGGCTTGTCTCTGGCCTGAAAGTCTCAGGTAGGGAGGGTAATGTGGTATGTTCTTCTTTCTTCCATTGTCTGTCATACTCTGATAGTGAGAGCTTTGGAATCCTCTGGGTCCAGCCCCAGGGTAAGAAGGGATCAGAAGGAAAGGACACAGTCTTACTTTGTATAAGGGTGTGGGGGAGTCTCTGGATACAACTCTTTCTTTCTAAGCAGGCTCTTGTAGGTTCTTTGGAAACAAACAAACAACAACAATAACAAACAGAGTTTCTTAAATAAAGGCAACGCTATTTTTCTGACTTTACCCTAACCATTAAGTCACCCACTCCTGCCCTCATGAGCATCCTACAATTCAGAAATTGCAGGATATAGTGTTTTGTTTTGCTTTGCCTTGCTTTCCCTGCTCAGGTCATCTTGCTCTGGGTTAGAAGACCTTTGGGGTCGCCTTTAAACCTATATTGGGTCAGCCTACTCCCAGGACCACTGGCCTATGGGAAACTCGTGCACCCCTATGTTAGTCGGGTGGAAGGGCAACTCTCTCACTCCCAGCGCAAGCTTTCTTTGCTTTGCTCTTCCATCCCAAGCCAAAATTCAGTGTATATATTTCAGCCCCCATAGAAAGTTCCCTCAATAACTTGATTGCCTCTGTAAAGAAATAATAAATAAATAAATAAATAAATAAATTAGTTAAATTTTAAAAATGAAACAGAAAGTCTCTGAAAGGCTATGTCATTTGCAGGAGGAGGTGAAACTCTATGGCACTCCAAAAACTCTTCCCATAACATTCTCACTCTTCTCCAACCTCTTCCACTTACAGAGACTAGAGGTGAGAGATTGCTAAAGTTGTCTGAACTAGTCTCATGATCTTTTAACATGTCCTGATTAATTGAACTAGTTCTTCAGTTTAAGACAGAGAGTAACAAGGTACCTTTATATTGTTCTCAGCCTTTGGGACTTTGGATAATATAGAGATTCAAAGAGTCTCATTTTATCATCTTGTCAGATATAAAAGTATTGCGGATATTGATAACCATGGATAGCACACTTTGGACGGCTCGTGGCACCCTGGTTAAAAGACTCCTTTCTGCTTACTGTGGCAAGTTTCTGTAAAAACATCTATTTCTATTTTGATGTCTTTTGCAACACCTTTATCTCACACTTATTTTGCCTCCTTGTTCCGAATGACTTCTGTTTTCATGTCACCTCCACCTTTCTAGATCTTAGCATCACTAATAGTTTTTGACCTAGAGATGACATATTTTCTAAACAACCTCAAACTCATTTTACTCTTTTCAGCGCTCAGCTAAAGGACTTGCCTCCTTCGTAGACTGACAACAATTAAAGCATTTGGAAAAGAGTTTCCATAAACTTCCACTACTTTATTTACCTACTTACCTACATTTGTGTCCAGATGCTCTGCCTTTTATTCTGTTCTTAGAAATGAATTGTTAGTGTTCCCATTAAGGCCACCACTACCAGCACCCCACCCTATACAAACTCACACTTGTGCTTAAATCTTGTCCTTCACCCACAAAAGCCAATATTTTGTTATGTAAGTCATTTGTTTTTCTATTTCTTTCAATATTGCAGACATGGTGCTGAATCCATCATGTTAATAAAACAACAGGCCAGGTGCAATGGCTTACACCTGTAATCCCAGCACTTTGGGAGGCTGAGGCAGGAGGATCATGAGGTCAAGAGTTCAAGACCAGCCTGACCAACGTGGTGAAACCGTGTCTCTACTAAAAAAATACAACAATTAGCCCGACATGGTGGCACGTGCCTGTAATCACAGCTACTCAGGAGGCTGAGGCAGGAGAATCACTTGAAACCAGGAGGCGGAGGTTGCAGTGAGCCAAGATTGCGCCACTGCACTCCAGCCCCGGCAGTAGAGAGAGACTCCTTCTCAAAAAACAAAACGAAACAAACAAAAAACTATCCAAAAATGTTTCTGCTCCATATTCTTTTCTAGTTAACAATTCTATGTCTTTGTTCTCTTTCCAAAGGAACTCCTCAGAGGTTGTTACCAATTCTTCCCCTCTCTTTTGCCTTGACCCCAGGTTTTTGTCCCCTCCATTCCAGTGAAATAGCCCTTATCAAATCACCAAAGACCTTCAGGTTGTTAAGCTCATTGCTCAGTTGTCAGCCCTTGTCTTACTCCAGGGATCTGGAACAGTCCATAAAGTTGACTACCCCCTCGTTTTTGAAGGAAAGAAAAGGAAGGAAACTTCACCCATGGGTTCTCAGGCCCCTCTTCCTTGGCTCTCCTCAAAGCTCACCGGCCACTTCTACTCACCTCCCTTGCTGGTTCTTTTCTTTTTTAAAAAAAAAAAGCCTGGCCGGGCGCGGTGACTCAAGCCTGTAATCCCAGCACTTTGAAAGGCCGAGGCGGGTGGATCACGAGGTCAAGAGATCGGGACCATCCTGTTCACCATGGTGAAACCCCGTCTCTACTAAAAATACAAAAAATTAGCTGGGCATGGTGGCGCGTGCCTGTAATCCCAGCTACTCAGGAGGCTGAGGCAGGAGAATTGCCTGAACCCAGGGGGCGGAAATCGCGGTGAGCTGAGATCGCGCCATTGCTCTCCAGCCTGGGTAACAAAAGCGAAACTCCGTCTCAAAAAAAAAAAAGAAAATAGCTTGACGTGAACACCTGCCACTTACTCCTTTTTCTTTGGTTACGTTTGTCTTTTACTTATTAATTGGTAGGAACTCTTTATATAACTGGATATTAATTCTTTACTATTCATCTTCTAAATGCTTTTTAGCAAATTTATTTTCTGCTTTAAATTTTATGTATGGTATGTTTATTTTCTATATAGAATGTTTCCATTTTTATGTCTTTAACCCTGTAATTTTTTGTTGTTCTAGTTCCTGGCTTAATTTTCATGTTGAGAGAGAGCATTCCAAACCAAAATAATTAAAGAAATAATACTCTCTTGATTTTTTTGGCTTTCTTACTAAAATTAAATATTCAATAAATCTATAATTTAGGATACAGTGAGAAGTCTTGATTTCTTTTCAAAATGGTTTTACGTTTTTCAGTAATGTTTCTATTATTAAAAAAACAAAATATACATTCTACCTTTTTCATTTACTAAACTGATGTGTATACTTGGGTCTTTTATTTTATTTTATTATTATTTTTTTAGATAGAGTTTTGTGCTTTTTGGCCCAGACTGGAGTGCAGTAGCACTGATCTCTGCTCACCGCAACCTCAGTCTCCAGGGTTCAAGCGATTCTTCTGCCTCAGCCTCCCAAGTAGCTGGAATTACAGGCGCCCACCACCATGCCTGGCTAATTTTTTGGATATTTTTCATAAGGGTGGGGTTTCGCCATGTTGGCCAGACTGGGCTCAAACTCCTGAACTCAGGTGATCCACCTCCTTGGTCTCTCAAAGTGCTGGAACACAGGCCTGAGTCACTGCACCCAGCCCTTGAGTTCTTTTGTGAACTGTTAGTCCATTTACTTGATCCTTTTGTCAAGCATACTATTTTAATATCTATCAGGGAAAATCCTTTATTTTCAGAATTCTTCTAGCTGTTTTTACATGATTCTACTTTTAGGTGGGTTTGGGAGTCCAGGGTGGGTGAATCATCTGAAGTCAGGAGTTCAAGACTAGCCTGGTTAGCATGGTGAAAACCCGTCTCTACTAAAAACAAAAAAAAAATACCTGGGCTTCGTAGTGGGCACCTGTAATCCCAGCTACTTGGGAGACTGAGACAGGAGAATCACTTGAACTCCAGAGGCGGAGGTTGCAGTGAGCTGAGATTGTGCCACTGCACTCCAGCCTGGACAACAAAAATAAAAAGCTTCATCTCAAAAAAATTTTTTTTACTTTTTGAAGATACTTACATGACTACATTCTTACTATAAACATTTAAAACAAAATACAGAATGACATATGATAATCTCCTCTTTTTACTTCCCTATTCTACTTTTCATCCCTGAAGTAATAATGGCTAATACTTTTCAGTGTATGTTTCTAGAACATTTTCTATTTATTTACTTAAACATATATGCTTATGTACATTTTAACATAAATGGAGCCATATAATAATTATCGCTTTGGGCTTTTTAAACTTTGTATTTCTGATAGATCTATGTCAATATATAGCATTTTTCCACATTGTTTTATTAAGATACACGTACATACATATTTATGAAGATACACATGCACATATATTTATCGACCCTCAAGTGATATGCATACACACACGCACATGCGTGCAAACACACACACACATTTTGCCATAACACACAAAGCTCTTCAAAATGGAATCACCATAGCAATCATAATGGAATCCCCATTGTATGAGCATTTTTTTTCTCCATTTCTTTTAGATTCTCAGAAGTGGAATTGTTAAGACATGGGATGTGAGCATTTGATAAACTATTAAATTGCCTTCCAAAGATGTTTTGAACATTTACACTTCTGTAAAAATACACAGGAATCCCCATTTTTCCACTTGTGTACCAGTTTTTGAAAATCATTTACTAATGTATGACTTCTATTTCGATTTTTTATGGAGGAGAATCAATAGACTAGTTGCTTCAGAAGCTATTATGGTGTACAAAAGAAACTAATGTAAAACACAAAATAGAATTCATATATTCCAAATTACTAGGGGTGAGGTATACCTTAGGAAACACAGATAATGTAACAAAAATAGAGTATAAAGAAACATTTCAGTGCCATAAAAAGATAAAGCAAAAAACCAGTGACATAGAGTAACACAGAAACAAGACCAAATATTTTCCTCATCTTAGTATGAATAGAAATCTACCTAATAAAAAAGAAAAAAAAAAAGCACATTGAAACAACTAAAAACCAATATACACATTTAGTGACACAGAAAGGCTAAAGAAATCACAAAACTATACCTGACAAACATAAAATTGAATTCAAGGTGAAAAATACTAATATTCAAAGATTCCTTTCTTGGAATAAGCGCTACATGTTACACAATGTATAAAACTTTATCATCAATCTTTTGCAACAAACAAATATAGAACTGAAATGTATAAAGTAAAATACATTGTCAATCCAAATGTATAATAGTAATGGGAGACTTTAACACCTTATTCTGATGAGTTCTTCACAGATCGAGTAGATAAAATCATCAAAATTAATTTAGAGGGGACCAGAAAATATCAGTGAGAATATATATATATATATATATATATATATATGTTATGTATATACACATATAAAGCGTAATATGTAGCATATTAGTGTATATTATATATAATTATGTGTAACATAATGAGATTATATCAGTTTATATAGATAAATCATATTTATTATTTGTAAAGCAGATATTGTCGGTTGTACATCCACCAAGAAATAATTCGCTCTTCTTTCTGGTTAACAGAATGCCAGTGTGGGCATCTCTGATAATAGCAGTGTATGAACTATGATGGGTCTAAGTTGACAATAGCAATCTGATTTCTACTTGTTAGTAATTGTTGGGTGTGTGAGATCAAAGGGAAAATACTTTTGGGCCTTCTAGAAAATATTTTTATCCCTGATATGAGACTTGTGAGAACACTTCTTTTTCCCCCCTTGCTTTTGGACATTTATGTGACATAAAAGGACACTGGGAATTGCTGTAATCCAATTGTCTGGGGTCCATTAGGGCAGACACTGCCAATACAGGAGGTGGATAGAGCATAAATAGAGACTGTGTCCTGGATGGTTATCATCAACTGGCACAATGAACTCCGAAAATCTCTACTCTTCTTAAGTGAGATAATGATTTATTATTGTTTAAGCTACATTAAATACATAAATAGAGATCAAAATTTCCGAGCATACACCATATATGTGGAAATAAAAGAGGGAAGAAAACAACCATTTGAAATGTAGAAAACTTTCTCATAGTGAATTTATGATTCAGAGGTATTTAATTGGAATGTATCTAGTAAATAACATTGGTAAAAGTATTCCATATCAAAACCTGTGAGATGAGGCCAAAGGTTACACAGAAGAAACAAGAAATGATAAAAATAACATGAAACGTTCAAGAAGTTTGAAAACAAGCACAAGGTAAGCCTGAAGACAGTAGAATACAATCAATGATGGCAAATTGGATAAAGAAAATAAATTGATAAAATCGCTAATTGTTTAAAAATGTTAAATACTTGTTATCATAATAAAACATTGTACAAAATCGTATCTCATAATTATCTTTTTCTTTTGTCTCTGATTCTAGAAATCATTGTAATCATAATTCTTATTTTTTGTGTTATCTCTTTAGATTACATCTTAAATCTTTATTAAAATGTGCACAGGTGATCACTATATGTGAGGCTGTGATAATTAATTTTAGTGTCAGTTTGACTGGGTTAAGAGATGTCTGGATAGCTGGTAAAATATTGTTTCTGAGTGTGTCTGTGACGATGTTTCCAGAAAAGATGAGCGTTTGAATCAGCAAACTGAATAAAGAAGATCCACCCTCACCAATGTGAGTGGGCATTGTCTAAACTTTAGAGAGCCTGAATAGAGCCAAAAGGTGGAAAGAGAGTGAATTCTCTTTCTTCTTAAGCTGGGACATTCATCTTCCCCTGCCCTTGAACATCAAAACTCCTGGTTCTCAGGCCTTTGGATTTGGGACTTACACCTGTGGCCCTAACCCCAGTTCTCAGGCCTTGGGCCTCAGAATGGAAGTTACACCAACAGCTGCCCTGGTTCTCAGGCCTTTGAACTCAGACTGAACTACACCATGGTCTCCAGAATACAGAAGGCAGATCATGCACCTTCTTGACCTCCATAATCGTGTGAGTCAATTTTTATACTAAATCTCTATCTCAATCTCTATCTCTACCTATCTCTATCTGGACACAAATATCCTGTTGGTTCTATTTCTCTGGAGAACCATGACTAATACAAAGTCCTTACCAATTAAAAAATGTATTTTTTAATAAAAATGTGGGAAATTTCTAGATTACTTATACCCTTTTACATCAAAAATAAAAATGCATCCTTAGTGATTTAATATTTCAGCCTGTTTCTTCTTTAATAAAAAGCTATATTTCTTGTTTATAAAATTATTTTTATCAGGTAACTATTAGAAGATATCAGTCTAAGCAAGTGAAACTATAATAGAAAATAGGTACTTGTGGACTTTTAAGGGTTTTTTTGTTATTCTTGAAATATAATAAATTTGCAAGGATATGATTCACTACTCACAATTTTTAAAATCATTCTTTTCCTGGTACATGGTGAGCCTATTTAACCGGAACATTTATGCTTTGTTTCATGTTATGAAAATCATCTTTTATTCTAACTAATGTAATTTATTTCTTCTGTATATTCTGTTCCCTCCATAGATTTTTATTTTTTGTCCTCCCAGTCTTCTTCTTTCCAATGATTTTCATGGCAGTGTTTTTCTCTGTCTTCTTTGCTATTTTTAAACACTTAGGGTATCTTTCTTGCTTGGTTTTGTAATTGTCAGATATGCTGGCTTTTACTTCTAATTTGATTTTAATGTCTGTTGTGGCTTTATTCTTTTTCGTAATTTCTTACTTTAGCTCTGCTGAAGAAATGTCATATAATCTTTATCTCTTATAAAATTCATGGTATTTTAAAATTGTCTTGGAATTAAGAAGTAGTTATCTAAATATGTTGTCCCCAGATGAAATATGTTTTTTGTTTTATTCATCTATATTTTGTCAAAGAATTTTTGTGTAACATTGCTTCTTTTCCTCTTATCTTTGCTTCATTTTATTATGGCCTGCTATTTGACACTAAATAATGTCATATATTTTTCTGATTCCACTTCCTCTTTATCTGAAAATTATTAGAGTAGTGTTTTTCAACCATAGGTACATGTTTAAATCACTTTCAAAACAGAGATGCTTGAATTCCAACCTAGCACAATTAAATTTCAATTACTAATGATGGGCCTCAGATGACTCTATCATGCCATTGAGCTACAAGGGTAGATGTGGTTGGATTTTATCAGCTGTTCATCTGTTTAAGGGTGGAAGAGATCTGCTTGAGGACAAATGGGCACCCTGATTGAACTATGGCTAGAACTTTTTACTTCTGGACTTTTAAGTTAAAGTGAGCCAATACATTCCCTTCGTTGTTCAAGCTTTGAGTTAGATTTTCTCTCCCTGGCAACTGAAAGCATCATAATTCATATGAGTGGAAATCACTTGAGGTTGCACTGAATTGTCCAGTACTATAGCCATTAGCCACATGTTGCCATTTAAATTAAAATTAATTAGAATAACCAAAGTTAAAAATTCAGTTTCTCAATTGCACTAGCCAGATGCTGGTACTCAATAGCCAATAAAGCTAGTGGCTATCTTATTGGGCAGCATAGATGTAGAATGCATCTAACATTTCATAAACGTCTATTGGTGAGAGCTCTTCAGTAATTTGTCCATAGTTATGCAGCTGTTAAATTTCAGAACTATCATTTAAGCCCAGGTTTTAGATGCCTAGAGAAGCGTTACATCATGCTCCATTAAGCCTCTATAATAAGTGCATTGACAGTAGGTATTATCTAACAAAATGGTGCCAATTCTCTGGGGTTTGCATTTTGGCTCTGTAAATATAACATAAATGAATGGTCCATAAGTCACAGCTAGTCATGGCCCAGCTTTTCTCCCTTATCCTATGTAAATGCTTATCCATGTTGGTTTTAACCTGAACTTCTATGACTTTTATTATCAATATTTGTATTTCTGTTTTTCCCCCACATTTATATCAATGGTTAAATCTTTTCAACACTTTCATTGCTATTGCTTTAATTTTTCTCAAGATTCTCTAGGAGTTTGTTTTCCCTTGTGAATCTGCTAAATGTCTGTCTTTGCCTTTTTATTTTCAAATACTTGCACGTCAGGAAGCTTTCCCCAAGGTATCTGGGCAGTCTTCTTGACAGAAACTATGACACGAACAGAAAAATAGTACAAACTCTTCCATCCATGTCTGAAAATGAATTTGACAAAGCTTATTAATACCAGTAACCTTCTGGCCATTTAAAATCTAAGCATTCTGTTCATGGGCAGTAAAGCTTATATCTTCTTGATTTGCTTTTTAATAAATAACCTATTGAACGTTTGAAGTGCTTGCTGGTTAACAAATTTAGGATTAATTGCACTGCATTACTCCAGGCAGATTAATAAAGCTGCCTATTTCAGCAGAATGCTATCTTAATGGATATTTTGTGGTACTATTGGAAATAATACTGAACATAAATAAAGATTTAGTTTCAAGCATGACTAAGTTCAGAGTCATGTTAAATAATAGATAATATGTGATTTTAATCTTTGAATTTTTAAAAGTTTATATTTTTAATATTTATGGTATATTGTAGTTGCTTTGAAATAATATGAAGTGAAGGCACATATGCCCAAAATGCTTTCCTAAATCATTCTATTATGCAAAGTACATACTCTACCAATTTTTGCTCTATGTAATATTTAAATTTTGGTAGAAGATATATTTTGTATTATAGCAAAGGCAGTGAATTAGGCATTGGCATTCAAGAACAGGAAGTAACATTAATCCTGGGTTTTACTATGCTTTGCTATTTTGATATCATTGCTAAGTTGCTTCATTGGAAACGGTGCTTCTATAACAGAGAGCTCAATTAAGGTTAATTAGTGGAAAGAACTTGACATCCATGATTAATAACCCAACTACTACACAAATGCACTGATGTTTTTGAACCATGTATCTAACACCAGGTGTGATCTTGATGGAGTAATTGAAGTAATAAAGTGCTTTTTTCTATATGCTTATACAGCAGAAATAACCCCTAAGTGAGCTTAGTTATATTCAAGATGATTTTGCCACTTATTTTTAAATGACAATGTTTATCTCATAAGATTATCACAGTGAAATCATTACGAGGATGTATTCAGAGTCATTATAAGATATGCAGTCCCTCCATTTCTCACATTTTTATTTTGCTTCATTTATATACAGACATATATGAAAAGTTCCTTTATTTCTGACATTTTTATGTTGCTTCATTCAAAGAACCCTTTATTATTGCAACAAACCTTACTGTCCTTCCAAATTAGAGGTGAAAAACAATGAGAGCTATACATAGAGCAGATCACATCTGAATATGTAGTTCCTTGGTCACACAATCATGGAAGTGAAATATGACACATTCTCAGCAGTTGAAATTACCCTGAGCCTTTATTCCTGTCTTAAACATTTTGGTTCCTCTCCTTCCCCAGAGGAATTAAGCAGAGAAAGAAATGTAAGGTATCCAAATTGGAAAGAAGGAAGTCAAGTTGTTCTTGTTTGCAGATGACATAATCTTATGTACAGAAAACTCTAAAGATGCTACCAAAAAACTGTTGCAACTAATAAATGAATTTCATAAAGTTGCAGGATATAAAACCAAATAGAAATTTAAGTTCTCCATAGATTTTAGATAGTAGCCTTTGTCAGATGGGTAGACTGCAAAATTTTTTTCCCATTCTATTGGTTGCTATTAAAGAAATGAGGGTGTCATTATGTTGCCCAGGCTGGATTTGAACTCCTGAGCTCAAGGGATCTGCCCGTCTCAGTCTCTCAAGTAACTGGGACTACAGATGTGTGCCACTATGCCCTGTATATGAAAATTTTTTAAAAATAGTTCATGCCCCCATAATAATCTATCCTATAACAATTCTAATTTAACATTTCCTCTGTTGTATAGTCTGTTTTGAACTTTTTGCTATTATCATTTTTAATGTCTTGGAGTGGAATGCTTTTACTTATTCAGAATTATTTCCAAGAATTAGAAAACCTGAGGCAAAGCTCTGAACATTTTTGGGCTCTTCGTACCCAGTACCGAACTGCTCACTGAGGCTGTGTGGATGAACATGCACATGGGTGTGCCTCGAAGCATCTGGTTTACAGTCATTGAAAAGACAGTTAATGGCAACACAAAAAACTCTGGTAATTCTGTTATTATTATTTTTTAGAGATGGAGTCTCACCCTGTTGCCTGAGCTGGAGTGCAATGGTGAGATCTTGGCTCACTGCAACCTCCACCTTCTGGGTTCAAGCGATTCTCCCACCTCGACCTCCTGAGTAGCTGGGATTACAGGCACCTGCCACCATGCCTGGCTAATTTTTTTTTTTTTTAGTAGAGACGTGGTTTCACTATGTTGGCCAGGTAGGTCTCAAACTCCTGACCTCATGATCCACCTGCCTCAGCCTCCCAAAGTGCTGGGATTACACCACGCCTGACCAACTCTGATAATTCTATAGTGAATTGTCTCAGCTTCGATCATGTTAACTTATATTTCTCTGATGACTAGTAGGATGAGACTGCTTTATGTGGCTACTAAACAAATAGTAATTTATATCTGCTCTTTGTGATTCATTCATGAGGTTTCTGAGCACTTGTTTAAAAAACATGAATGACTACTCAGTTTTCATCTTGTTTCAGTTGAGCACCTGTTCCTAAGGCCCAGGCATCTTATATTGGGTAGATATATATTGGGTAACTCCAGGTTCTTGGAACAGAACTGAGCCAAATGATGAAGGAAAGAGTGGAAACCCCTTAGAAGTAGAATGAAGAAATTCACCACATTTGTTTGAAATAGCCATTTCTCTTTATGCCTTCAAAATGTGGCCTGACTTGTATGAATTTGAGTTACATGGATTGTTAGAAATATATTACATGGCTGTGAAGAAGAAATTTTTTTTTGAGACAGAGTCTCACTCCGTCCTTCAGGCTGGAGTGCAGGGGCGCGATCTTGGCTCTCTGCAACCTCTCCCTCCTGGGTTTAAGCAATTATCTTGCCTCAGCCTCCCAAGTAGCTGGGACCACAGGCACATGCCATCTCACCTGGCTAATTTTTGTATTTTTAGTAGAGATGGGGTTTTGTCATGTTGACCAGGTAGGTCTCGAACTTCAGATCCCAGGTGATCCACCCGCCTCGATCTCCCAAAATGCTGGGATTTCAGGTATGAGCCACCGCACCCACCCAAAAAAACCAAATTAACCAATGAATATGAAGTGGCCTGTAAAATTGAACAAAGCGTTATATGTGTCTGGGTGTCTCCGAAAATGAGATACCATGATGCAAAAGCTTGTTAGTTTTTCATCAACCAGTAGAGGGAGGTCCATCCCAAGATGCTGCAGTAACAGAGAAGTTAGCACAAAGGTGGTGGTGGAATGACTAGAGATAATGATAAAACTGCCTTTCATGTGTGTAACTCTTTTAAAGTTTATATCCATGAACACTTGGTCTTCATGACAGCCTGGCTATAAGCCCACATGTGATGGGTGAGGGAGCAGAGCTAGCTTGCATTTGCTGAAGATGACCTAGCAGATGCTCAGCAGAGGACGGGCCAGACATGCCTGAACACCAGGGTCACTCAAGGGGGCAGAATATTAACACCTTTCCACAGTGGCCCTAACAAGATATTCTTTTTCCTTAATAGTTGACACTCCAGCTGAAATTATCCCTACAAGTATCTTGGCATGAATGTATGAAAGAGGCTGAAGAAATCCACCTCTGCTCTGCTTCCAGAAGTTCTCTTTATCTCAAGGGTTTGCAGCCTCTCAAGTCAGTCCCTTTTATCTTTTGATAAATATAAAAATTTTTTGATTATAAGAAAAATTCCTCCTTGAAATGAGCAGCAAGTTTTTTTCCAAGTAACTTCAATCTATGACTTCTCACCTGCAAAAGGAACGTTAAAATGTCCTCTCTTTCTACTTGACGAGATGCAGAAAGAGGTGACATTCTGCTTGAAGAGGTAGGTGGAGCTAAACAGCCTCAATGTCCTCGCTTACCTTGCTCAGGAGGGAGACTATAGACAGAGAGCCTATCAAAGCTGTGTTGAGCTTATGACCTACAGAACTATGACACAATACAAGTCTGTTATTTTAAGCTGCCAAATGTGTGTTAATCCATTATGCAGCAATAGAAAACTAATTCTCTGTGCATTTTATTATGCTTCTCTGTAAAGCTACTCCCTGCAAAAGTTGCAGCTGATATCCTAATGAAGCTATTATGTTTTAAAAGTTCCTTTGTAGAAAAGTTGTCCTATTCAATTCAGAAAACGGTCATGGGGCATCTTTTAGATGCCAGGCACTGTGCTTAACACTGAAATATAAAGATGAATAAGAACTTCAACCCTAAAAGACCTCGAAGACAAACCACAAATGGACACAACTATTATCTGAGAAAGACAGTGCTGAGAACCATGAGGACATAACCAGTATAAGAGTTCAGAAAAGGGAGACATATCCAGTTGAGGTGTCAAGAAAAGTTATCTTGAAGTGACTATGGGGAAGAGGATAGGAAATCAACAAGCAGCTCAGAAAAAATTTGGAAAAGTAGTGAATGTCCTTGTGGGAGGAGAGGCCTCATTTAAAGAGCTAAGCCCATCAGCAGCCTGACTAAGCTTATGGATATCATGGGAAAAAAGAACATGGTGAGGGATGGTGGTAGGAATCACTGAGGGCTGGGATGATGGGTTTAGGAATTTAGGAAAGCCTGAGAAACAAGAAG
This sequence comes from Callimico goeldii, assembly GCA_963573925.1. NCBI lineage: Eukaryota > Metazoa > Chordata > Mammalia > Primates > Cebidae > Callimico > Callimico goeldii. Next base: position 19,282 of record CAUYOR010037134.1, on the reverse strand, counting down.
TCATGAAAACCAAGAATAGATTGGCTGGGAGTTGCAAAGTAGAACAGGCAGTTTTAGTAAAGGGAAATTTTAGAGTTTGAGATTTTAGAATTAAGCAATTTTCTATTGCGGTGAAGGCTGGAATGGGGCTGCCATGTCACGTGACCAGAGTGGCATAGAATTGGAAGTTGGTGAGGCATGAAAATCAAGACCATGTGCAACCAGAGCACTAGAGGGACATCAACCTTAACATCATCTGATGCATCTTTTGCATTGCCACCATACCTGGCACAGCACCATTAAACATAAAGGGCTAAATAAATGTTGACTTGAGAGGCATACAGAAAAATGAAACACTCACAGTGAGATAAAGTCAATCCAGACTTTTTTTCTGCATTATGGAGCTTGAAATTTGGTCTTGAGGAGAGGCAATAAATAGGTAAGAAGATGTTCTTTGACATTCCCAGCCAAGTGTGGCTGCTTTTGAATTGATTGAACTCATTGGTGAGCAACTTGAGTGATGTCTGAGACCTTGATCAAAGATATAATGTAGGCAGTGCACAGAGAGAACCTGGTTTTTGTTTTTTCTGTCTTCCTGCCTCATCTGGCAGAGACAATTTCAAGACTAATCTTAGATTTTCAGTACTAATTAATGATTCAGTAAAATGAACAGATACATCATGACCTATAGCTCTCCCTCCTCTTTGCCCCTCTTCCCTTCCCCAAACCATCAACATCCACATAGACTGAAGTGTCCTCTACTTGTCTGGCTTTTCATGGCCTCCTACAGATGAGGTCTTTCCCACCATCTGGGAAGCAGCTGGACAGCCCTCTCTGGTGAACATTCATCAACCTAACCACCTGGCTCCAGCCACAGCTGCCTTTCTTCCTGAATATCAAGCCATGCCAACAAAATGCCACTTTTGGGATCAAGCAAGTTCAGGGTGATTATACTTTTCTCAAGTCACATCAGGTCTGGATAATATTCAGAGATATTTCCAAGTCTATTTTAAGGGATAACTCAATGTCGCAATGCATGAGAGTTAATTGGATGCATGATTCCCAATGACTCCATGCTTGCCCATGTTTCTGGTCTCAGAAAGCTTTTCAAAGAAAAGCCCAGGGTAGACTCTCTCAGCAGGGGATACCACAGCACTGTGGCTTCCCCAAAGAGGGTCTACCCGTCATGTCACTCCAAGGACAATCAAAGAATTGGAGTCTCTTCAAAGAACAGACAGCAGGCATTGCGGGTAGAAGGCCACAGATGCCCTACAGATGTGGTTGGGTAACTATTTTTTAGGTTTTACCATGCTGGTTTATAAGTCTATTTGAAGACTGAGAACAGATTTCAGAGAACACCTTCTCCTATTTATCCTGGATACAGCAAAATAGATAAATGAATGTTTATGTTATTTTCAATAAGCTAAAATAGCTATTTACAAAGACAGACAAGAACTGCTTTAAGCAAAAGTATAAAATTCTGTGACTTTGTCCTCTGTGCCACCACCTCCCTCTTTAAGACCTTCTCATCCTGATTCTAGGTTCTGTGTTATTTCCATTACAGCTTGGCTGTGTTCTCATGCAGCTGTCTTTTCCCGTGACTGGAGGCTCCAGCTGAATTCTGGCCCTACCAATGACTAAGTGATCTAGTGAGCACCCAAGGCAGAAAACCACTGCCTCAGAGTATCCCTTTCTGAAAAGCATTGAAGCCTATGCATGAGTCTTGAAACCTGTTAATGTCTCCAATCTTGAGGATTCCTTCATTTGACATTGCCAGCTGCTGTACTGGCTTTTTCATTTTTTTCACTTCTTTCACTGCTAAACTGGCATAACTTCCTTCAGTACCTGGCCTTGCTCAAATTCCCTGTATCTCCCTTCCAGCTATCCCTATCCACCCTTACCATTCTGTTGAAATTGTGCTGGGAAGACCACACCTTCTTTCCTTCTTGCCAAATCGATGGCCTTCTGTTTATATTTTTCCGCTTTGAGTTCCATGCCATGTTAATTAACCATCACTGTGTGGTGACAGCTTTGAGGATCAGGATAAAGAATTTGGATGTCATCAGGCCATCAATGAACAAAAAAAAAGTAATGAATGCTATTGAGTTAAAAATGACATGGTTGGATCTGCGCTTTAAGGAAGTCCATTTGCAGGTTAAGGGGGAAGGATTGAATTGGAGAGAGTCTGAAGGCGAATTATGAACAATCAGTTTAAAATTATTTGAGCTCCCCGAAAAATTGCTTGGAGGTGGAGATGACATGAAAAGAGGGTTCTATTGATTCTACCAATAATGTTTCGAGTAGTATCAAAGAACAAGAGAATCCATTCTGAAGGAGGAAGCAAGGGAGGCAGGAATTGTAAAACACCATAGTCTTCTAGTTACTATCCTTACACTCTTCAGTCTGCAATAAGGAGAGAAAGAACAGAGGTATCTTTAGGTTTCATTTTTTTTCTAAAAAAAGATTTAATTAAAAACTACCGGATTGGCCATAGTAATCATTTTCCCAATATCTAGCTTTAGAGAGAGACTCCAAGAATGTAGGCATGATGCCCAGAGCTGGGAACTTGAGGGGGTATAATTTGTTTAGCTTCATAGTAGGAGACTCTGTTCCTGGCAGAGGAGAAGCTGATGGGGTTTTGAGTGGAGAAGGGAAACTGTAACAGATTTTTCTCATCTGGATGCAAGTTGAAGAGTTGCCAACATCAACAGGGTGTGGCCACCATCTTTCACAAATCCTTGAAAGAAGCTGCAGTGTCCTGTGGGTTTACACAATGCCCACTTCCTTCTGTTTCTTGTGTGTTCCTCCCCAAGACGCACAAATAGGCTTCAAGTATTTTCAAGATGGATATTTGATAAATCAAAAACAAAACATGTACATGAGGGAAATCTGGCCTCAGTCAAACAGCAAAAAGTTATTTTTCTTTTAAACTCCCCACCCACAAATCTTTTGAAAGAGAAAGGTTATCAGGTGATTTTTTAGAAATTGCCATCCATTTCTCAGGTCCTTATAGGGCAGTGGTATACGGAGGAATGAGCATAGGCTTTTGATGCTGGAAGAGCTTAATTGAAATTCCAGCTTTGCCATGAGTTCTTTGTGTAACATTTAGCAAGCAACTTCTTCAAAATTCCATTCTCTCATTTGAAAATGCACTTAAGAATGCTTTCTTTTGGAGGCTGCCATGTGGATATTATTAAATAAAGTGTTACAAGGATCCCAATACACACAATATAAAAATGTCAGTACATGTCATTCTCCTTTCTTCTTTCTTTTTATTTCACAGAATCAGAATCCCAGGATTTTAAAGAATACATAAAGTCAACCAATTCAGACTGTCTTTTAAATCTTAAACCCTATCACTGTCAAGTGTACCATCTTCTGCTTACACACTTCTAGTGATGAGAAATTTAAAGCTTTCTAGGGTATCAATTCTACTTTTGAACTATACTATTATTTTCCTAAAATTCTCTTTCTATCTCTCTCGGTCTTTGTCAGAGGGGTTTTATAAAATACCTAGTGCTTTACAAAGGTAACTACTATTGTCTGAAATTGTCACATGTCTTGGAGCCAAAAATCAGTCTCAGATTGCACTGACTCCACGGATATCTTATTGGAACCACACCAGGAACTAGGAATACAATGGAAGCTGAGCCAATGGAAATCAACTCTACCCAAAGTTGGCATTTTCTTTATTCCTGAACACAGGTAGTGATCAAACCTACCCATTGGTGCTCTTTGGGACAGCTGTACCCCACAGCCTAAAGAGAACCAGTGGTACCTGGGAGAGAACTGGTCCTTCCCTTGGACTTGGTAGCCAATTCAACATAGTTGCATCCAAACACTTTTTATCCCTTTGGCCAAAACCTGTACTCTGGGTGCTAGCAGAGATGCATTTCATTCCTTCTCCAAGCATCTGATCTTAGCCATCCAAATGAAATGCAGAATGTAAGGAGCCATAGGTGAGTCTGCCCCTTTTCTTTTTTTGGAATCATTACCGCTGAATCATAGAATCACAGAATGGTGGTAGAGTGAGAAACACTCTTGAAGGTGGGGAAGTTGGAGCGGGCAAGATGCTGAGACCTTCTCTCCTGCTGCTCTAACTTTAACCAGAAAGCTGGACTTTTATCTATTTAATATTCTGAAAGTCTACAGAAAAAAACTTTATTTTTAAATTTCTTCTATTTACAAACAGAAATAAGGAAGAAAGGAATGTGGACTAGAAAATACTGATCTAAGCTAATATTTTTATTGCACATACAAGAGATAAGAAGATTAAGATTCAGAGAGGGATATAATTTTCCAACAGTCACATCATAAGCAGGAGAAACAACTTGAACAAGCATATTTTTAAATTTTTGTGCCAGTTTTTTTTGTATTCTAGACTCATGGATATGTTCAAATGTGTATCTGCAATGTTTGAAAAACCATCTAGTTCACTTGGGATCCTCTCTAGCTACCTTTGAGACTCTAGGTTTTAGAATAAGGTAGAGCAGAAAGAGCTACTCTTGAAGATATGAAATGTGGATCTTACTTCTTATGTCTGGTACCAATAAATGGTACAGACATTTACTTCATGTCTTTTGGCTTTAGTTTTATAACCTATGATGGGAAAGACTAGGCTTGCTGGTTTCTAGCTCTGATATTTCATTAGTTTAGTGTTTTAGATCTATCTCAGAATTTTTCAGATATCTGTGCAATATTTAAAATAGAGCCAGTCCAATGGTCTTAGGATTAGGACAAGTTTACAGGCTCTATATAGTAATGATTTGATAACCCTTTATTTAAACAGCAAACAAAATATTCATTGGACACATGTAATGTGCCGGGCACTGTAACAGAGAGGGGGACAGAAACGATCAAGGTAGGCAGCACATTTCTTTCTTTTCCTCATACCAGTCTTTCTAGATTTTCTTCATTATACCCTAGAAAATCATCTGAACTACAATTCCCACCACACTTCAAATATAGTATTCATCTGGGAATTGTCACATCAAAACTTTGTTCCTCTTTATCTTGGCAAATAGCCCTGCTGAGGTTGAGGACAAGAAAACTCTCCACAATCATTTTTGGAATTCAGATTTCACAGAACCAGTCTTATCTAGTCACCTGAAATGGGAGAAAGATCATATATATTGCAGTTATATCTCCCCACCCCCTCTGTTTCTCATGATGGGGTTTCACCACGTTGGCCAGGCTGGTCTCAAATTCCTGACCTCAGCCCACCTCAGCCTCTCAAAGTGCTGGGATTACAGGCATCAGCCACCATGATTGGCCATTGCAGTGATATCAATAACATTGTCCTATTGTAACCAGTGGAGGGTGTCCAGGTTCTTAGCATTTTGAACAAAGAATTAGACAAAATGCACAAACAAAGCAATGAAAAAAAACTACAGATTTGTTGAAATGAAAGTGAACTCCACAGAGCTGGAGCTGGTTAAAGCAAGTGGCCCAAGAGCACTGGTCACAGAATTTTCTGGTATTTAAACACCCTCTAGAGGTTTCCCATCAGTTACTTGGTTTATACCCTATGTAAATGAAGAAGATGAAGTGAAGTTACAAAGTTATTGACTTGGTGTCCACCCTATGCAAAAGAAGAGGATGTTTCCTGACATAGCTGAAGTCAAGTTACAGAGTTATTTACTTGGGTATAAAAAGCTGGGGTTTCTCATTTGATTTTGTTCTAGGAAGTCCTTAGATTCCCTGACTCCAGAACCTATTCTCCTGTGTCATTTGCCTCCTGAGAGATGTGATCTCCATAAACCTTTATGGGAGGCAGAGGGACCAAGAATCTTCTGTAACTGCTTCATGCTGACTTCAGGAGCAGTCCCTACATATTGGGGATCACAAAACTCTCACCCTACTCTGTCTACTAGGGACAGGTTAGCTTCTGGATGGCTGGTTGTGTCTTCACCTGGAACTGGCTAGAAACCTTGTCACATGATCATCTAAAGCTTGATGGTCTCTAGGTGAAAGGAAATTAATTCACTTAAAATATTTAACAAACATGGTCCAACACCAAGGCAAGTATAATTATTAATAATGGGCTGGCCGAGAGGAGCTATGAAACCCAATTAAGTGTCGTTTACCAGCAGCTCCATGACTCGGCAGCTGTTGTCATTATTTTGGGAGCCCAGTCAGCTAGCTTTCAAGTGGCATTTCTTACTAATCCTGATGGGTTATTCTTCTTCAAGGAGAAAGACGTAAGTCACCTTTTTCAGCAGTTAGAAGATCTAGTCCCCTTCTATTTTGCAGTGATCACTGTCAAGGAGTTTATTTGATTTCGTGAGGTTGCAATACTCTAGGAAATGCCATCCAAGCTTTCCATAAAATTCTTGGACAAACATTGGCAGTAGGATAGGAAAGTTGTAATCTCACTAACTCCCATTCCCACTCCTGCTGTTATTACTAGTCCTACAAAATGGGGTAGGAGTTAGATGACTCATTTGTATCTGGTGGTTGCAGTTAAAGGTATATAAGGAGTTGGTTGTTGTTTGAGACATATAATAGTTCTCTCACTAGTCCACCACTTCCACCAAAGACAAATCAGCAGAACCAATCTACCTGTAAAATAAGCTTCAGTCCCGTATACTTGGCCTGATTACCCACATAAAGTGCAAGAAGAATCATTGTCTATATAGGCTCTCCTAATCTGGCTTTGTTGGAACATCTCACAAGGCCATTTCAGTCAAAGCCCTGAAAAAATAACCTGTTCCTTCAAATGTGTCACATTACAAAAGAAAACGTGGTTATTAACTGTATGCAGACAAACACATCACCATTAATTAATAGCATTCACAAATAGTTTATAAATTCTGGAGAAATTAGACAGAGAGAGGGAAATGATTCAAATTCTGTTTAGAAAAGCATACTCAATACACTTAAAGTATATTTCAAAGCTATAAATAGCTTCGAAAGAAAAAGATTTTTCAACTTTAGACACAAAACAAAAAGAATCTGCAACATTTTGAACAACAAAAGCCATAAAAATCATTTCTGTCTTCCATTAGTTCAGTCCATGCAATCAACTCCTGCTCTAATTCATATTGGGTTAGCAATCTTTATGAACACATCAGCCTTCCAAATGATGCCCTGGAAGTTTTTACTCTAATTTAATTACACAATCTCCAAAGGTATCAGAAACTTATATTCAAGAGACCTTTTCATGATTTCCTCCAGAGAGGCAACCCTTGGACTGTAATTTATTATAAGTCACATTTATTGAGAAGGATCAAAGCAAAACTTCAATTGTGGATGACAAAAGTCTTAAGACAGCCATAGATAAAAGACCCAGTTGACAAGGAAATTTGGTTATCTTTGTGGTATACAACAATTTAACATAATAATCATATTACTGACAATGTATGTTAAGACATATCAGAATTTTAGGAATCTCATACAATCCTAGAACACATATTAATAACAGAATCTACATAAATATAATCCAAAGGAAACTAAATACAATCTCAGATTTGATAATGCTTCCTGTATAATTCTAACATTACAAATCAGCCTAATAAGCCCAACATGTCTCTCTTGAACTTCAGAAAACTTACGATCCAAAAAGTTTGAGGTTAAAAGACTAAATTTAAAACTCTAAATTTTGCTGTTGGAAAGTCTGTCAGATTTCAAAGGTCTCACTGACACTCACTATCACAAAATAAGATCACAAGTTACTATAAAATTGTCATTCAGATAGTCAAAATTGTAATACAAAAACATTTACTCTTCCATAGAGAGGAAATACAGTTTCCCAAACAGTAAGACGTAATACTGGATAGAGCATGAGGCCAACTAAATCTGCCTCTTTCCCCTCTATTTTCTCCCTGCAGTTCACTTAAAAGGTAAACAAAATTTTTTATCTCTTAATATTAAGCAAACATTTTGTTCAAAAGAGAAAACCAAAATTTTACCTTCCTATGTTGCATTACTAATGCTAAAGGTAATTTTAATAAAGCCTTATAAACAAATCTAATTTTAATCAGTTTGACTATAAGGTAAGATTTCCATAATTTTTTATCACATTTTTCAATTTTCTCTTAAACATCAGATCAATGCTCCAAGAAAGCCCTGTTATTGTAACACATGGGCCCAGACTCTGGTCTTTCATTAGTGTCCTTTTTGTATTAATGTTTAATTATAGAAAATCTTTGAACTAATCTAATCCATCAGATGGGCCTTTACACTATCACAGGCCCACCTCTTCCATGATAGTCCTTGGGCTTAGAGGGATTGAATTGTTTAATTTCTAGTCTTGTGTCTTACAAAAGCAGATCATTTTGATGGCCCCCTTCTCCTGAGTCTGATGCTGCTGCTGCAACTGGTGTCAATGCTCACAATTTAGCAGGGGTCATTGCCTTTTTCCAACCCAGAAGTCAAAGTCCTGTAACTTAACAGCACAAGCATTAGTTAATAAGATATTTATACTACAGAAAGTCCTATCATTCTCCTTAACATGTTACAAATCAAAACACTGTGATTTGGTGTTTAGGAGTTACTGCCTGTGGTACTTTAAACAATTGTATTAAAGTAGTTAGGTTACTCATTGCATATATCTAATTGCTAGCATACTAGTGACTGAACTGTGACCAAAAACATCAAAAGTGTCACAGGTCCTATGCCAAATATATCAAAGTAAGACAACTGACTTTTCTCTCCATCATTAACAAATGGTAAATGCAAATACTAGTTTTGGGAATTCAATATAAGGATAAAAAGTTCTCCTTTCACTTAAATACTATACAACAAAACAAGAATGAAGAACAAACACAAAATAATTTCTTTTCAGCTGTTTTAAAAGGGAATTATCACATATTTCCAAGGCTGGCTTCTAGATAGTGTACTGACATCTAATTAGCTAACTTTCACCACCAAAATCTTCAAACCAGTATAACCCTTCCACATGTTTTGCTTTCAAGCATACACATGAAGCCTCATCAGTAATAAATGGCTTTGGATTTTTAAAAAATCACTAGAAAGTCTCACATTTTTATTGCTAGTTAATCCAAGTGAATGTCACTTAATTTTAATAATGGTCAACATGATTAGATTAGTTTGAGAGAGATCCTAATCAATATAATTTATTTGAAGATAAGGTCAATCTTTTTTGAACATTAAAACTTTGCATCCATATCATAGTATTTCTTCATTACCTAAAGGGAAAGATGTGACACCTACTCAAATTATTAACTGAATTGAATTATCTGGGAAATAATCATCACTTGAACATTTTTATTCTCACCTACTTTTTCAAATAGTAAGTAATGTACGATTTCTGTTCAGAACTTATGAAAAGTCTTTTATGTAATTTTCTTTTGCCAGGAACCGTAAAGCTCTCGTAGCTCTCTAGATTATCACAGGCAAGTAAAACCAAGCAACTTCTAAATGGCCGGTGTTCTCCATCAGTTCTTGCAGGCTCAACAAATGTGGCCTAGGAGTTCCAGATAAACAGAACGATTGATGACTTGCTAGAAATGCACAGTAAACAAAATAACTGTTGACAGAACAAAATAAAAGCCTTCCACCAGAAGCTAAAAAAGCCGCAATGGTTTTGTATGTATGAATACACAAGCCAACCCAAAGGAGAAAAAACCAGGAAGCAAATGAAAATTTAGAAGCAAAAACAAACAGAAAATCAACCCTAAATTTTTCCTATTCCATTTACCTTGGAGGCTAACATGTTACCTAGAGCCTAAAAAACTTATATAATGAATATTTTATTCCTGATACACAATTCAGTATCTTTAAGTCTACCAATATCACCATAAATTCTTCGCAATCAAGAAATTCCCTCTAGGCACATGATCAGTAAGTACTCCAGTGCCAGCACTGTCCATGCAAAACAGTAAACAGTATAAAGCAATGCAAGCAGTTACGTGAAATTTTGCTCCACACTGAATCTGGCTTCATGCTTATCTGTACTGAAAAAAACATCACCAAACTGCTGATGCATTTCTTTATAATATTTCTTATTTTACTTTAATCAAGACTAAGAGCTTTAACTATGAAAATGTTAATTAGCCAAATGTCTCCAATTCCTTATCATGCTTTAAAGAATATTTTCTTATCTAAACCTTTTCAGCTTTCTATTTTCACTCTATCTGCATGAAAAGTTACCTTCTCAGCTTTCTATTTTCACTCTATCTACAAAGAAACAGGAAAAATTACATATGACTTATACAAACTATCCATGACATGCCTGGGCTTTCTGTTCAGTCCCAGATTTTCTTCTTCTTCTTCTTTAGATAACCAGTCATTATACTCTAGGCCAAAAAAATTTTTCATACAAGATCCTTTCTCATAAAATTATTATCTTTTCTTTATAAATTTCCTTACCAAAAATACATCTTTATAAGCATAAATTGCTTCATATCTCCAGAGTACTTACTGGTTTCTTACTACCTTTTTCATAAATAACTTTTTCAAATATGTAATTTGAACTTTTAATTTATTATTTTTCCCAATAATAACACATCTTTTGGCACATTTTATGTATTGAATTATATATTAACTATAATTATTGTCCTTAGTAGCCTTAACTTTTAATGAAACCCTAAAATGCAAGAAATCCTGAACTATCAGATATGAACATTTTATAGATAAGAACAATCCCAAAATTTCTGAAATAGATTTCCCCATATCACATCCCTTTCTTAATTGGAAATGACCCAAATATTCAATGAGCATCAAAAATAATTTTCAGATATTAAATTATACAAAAAGTTTACCTACAACATTTATCCCATTTATATATACTCATTTCATTTTAACCATTTATTTAGATTATTTCTGAAAACAGATATTAGACACCATCATTTAAACTCAGACATTTCCTTGTTAACTCTTTTATAATCTATGAATATCAGGTGTTCATTGAAATAAGAACCTTAGAGTTAATTACATAGACATTTTCAACAATAACTCAGAAGATTCAGCTTTTTAAAATTTTATTCTTTTAAGTTCTGAGGTACATATGCAGAATGTGCAGGTTTGTTACATGAGTAAATGTGTGCTATGGTGGTTTGCTGCACCTATCAACCCATCACCTAGGTATTAAGCCCAGCATGTATTAACTATTTTCCCTAATGCTCTCATCACGTGTCCTCCCCTGACAGGCCCTAGTGCATGTTGTTTCCCTCCCCATGTTCATGTGTTCTCATTGTTCAGCTTCCACTTATAAGTGAGAACATGCAGTGCTTGGTTTTTTGTTCCTGCATTAGTTTACTGAGGATAATGGCTTCCAGCTTTATCCATGTACCTGCAAAGGACATGATCTCCTTTTATTTATGGCTGCATAGTATTCCATGGTATAAACATACCATATTTTCATTATTCAGTCTATCATCGATGGGCATTTGGGTTGACTCTATGTCTTTGCTATTGTGAATAGTGCTGCATGAAGATACAACACATGTATCTTTACAATAGAATTATTTATATTTCTTTGGGTATACACACAGTAATAAAATTGCTGGGTCAAATGATATTTCTGGTTCTAAATCTTTCAGGAATTGCCAGACTGTCTTCCACAAAGGGTGAACATTACATTACATTCCCACCACATGTGTAATCACAATGCTTGTGATTTTTGTACACTGATTTTATATCCTGAGACTTTGCTGAAGTTGCTTATCAGCTTAAGAATCTTTTGGGCTGAGCCAATTCAGTTTTCTAGATATAGGATCATGTCATCTGCAAACGGAGACAATTTGACTTCCTCTTTTCCTATTTGAATACCCTTTATTTCCTTCTCTTGACTGGTTGCCTTGGCCAGAACTTCTAATACTATGTTGAATAAGAGTGGCGAGAAAGGGCATCCTTATCTTGTGCAGTTTTTAAGGGGAATGGTTCCAGCTTTTGCCCATTCAGTATGATACTGGGTGTGGATTTGTCACAGGTGGCTTTTATTATTTTAAGATATGTTCTTTCAATACTTAGTTCATTGAAAGTTTTTAACATGAAGGGATGTTGAATTTTATAGAAGGCCTTTACTGCATCTATTGAGATAATCACGTGGTTTTTGTTTTTAGTTTTATTTATGTGATTACATTTATTGATTTGTGTATTTGAACCAGCCTTGCATCCTGGTGATGAAGCTGACTTGATTGTGTTGCATAAGCTTTTTTTTTTTTTTTTTTGCATCAATGTTCATCAGATATATTAGCCTGCTGTTTTCTTTTTTTGTTATATCTCTGGCAGGTTTTAGTATCAGGATGACGCTGACCTCAAAATGGGTTATGGAGAAGTCTCTTCTTTTCAATTGTTTGAAATAGTTTCAGAAGAAATGGTACCACCTCCTCTTTGTACCTCTGGTAGAATTCAGCTTATAAATCCATCTGGACCTGGGCTTTTTGTTGTTGTTGTTGTTGGCAGGCTACTCATTACTGCCTCAATTTCAGAACTTGTTATTGGTTTATTCAGGGCTCATCTTCTTACTGATCCAGTCTTGGGAGGGTGTGTGTGTTGGGGAATTTATCTATTTCCTCTAGATTTTTTAGTTTATTTTGCATAGAGGTGTTTATAGTATTCTCTGATGATTGTTTATATTTCTGTGGGTCATTGGTGGTATCTCCCTTATCATTTCTGATTGTTTGAGTATTCTCTTCTCTCTTTGTTATTAGTCTAGCTAGAAGTCTATCTATTTCATTGATTTTTTTCAAAAAACCAGCTCCTGGATTTGTCAATTTTTCAAAGGGGTTTTCATGTCTCTATCTCCCTCAGTTCTGTTCTGAGCTTGGTTATTTCTTGTCTTCTAGCTCCAGGGTTTGTTTGCTCTTAGTTCTCTAGTTCTTTCAGTTATGATATTCGGGTGTTGATATGAGATCTTTCTAGCTGTTTGATGTGGGTATTTAGTGCTATGAATTTGTCTCTTAATACTGCTTTAGCTGCATCCCAAAGATTCTGGTACATTGTCTCTTTGTTCTCTTTAGTTTCAAAGTACTTCTTGATTTCTGCCTTAATTTCATTATTTATCCAGAAGTCATTCGGGAGCATAGTGTTCAATGTCTATATAATTGTTTGGTTTTGAGTGGGTTTTTAAATCTTGGGTTCTAATTGGATTGCACTGTGGTCTGAGAGACTATTTCTTATGATTTCAGTTCTTTTGCCTTTGCTGAGGAGTATTTTACTTCCAATCATGTGATTACTTTAGAGTAAGTGCCATGTGGCACCAAGAAAAATGTATATTCTGTTGTTTTGGGGTGTAGAGTTCTGTAGCTGTCTATCAGGTCCACTTGGTCCAGAGCTGAATTTAAATCTTGAATATCTTTGTTAGTTTTCTATCATGATAATCTGTCCAGTACTGACAATGGAATATCAGAGTATCCCATTATTATTGTGTGGGGGTCTAAGTCTCTTTTCAGTTCTTTAGAAACTTGTTTTATGAATCTGGGTGCTTCTGTATTGGGTGCATATATATTTAGGATAGTTAGCTCTTCTTGCTGAACACTTTACCATTATGTAATACCCATTTTGTCTTTTTTGACCTTTGCTGGTTTGAAATCTATTTTTTCAGAAACTAGGATTGCAACCCCTGCTTTTTTCTGCTTTCCATTTGCTTGATAAATTTTCCTCCATCCCTTTGTTTTCAGCCTATGTGTGTCTTTGCAAATGATACATGTCCCCTGAATACAGCACACTAATGGGTCTTGTCTTTTTATCCAGCTTGCCAGAATGCTGTGTCTTTTAATTGAGGCATTTAGCTCATTTACATTTAAAGTTAGTACTGTTATGTGTGAATTTGATCTTGTCATCACGATACTGGCTGGTAAATTTTGCAGACTTGTTAATGTAGTTGCTTCATAGTGTCATTGGTCTGTGTACTTCAGTGTTTTTGTAGTAGCTGGTAATTGTTTTCCCCCTTGGTTAGTGCTTCCTCCAGGAGCATTTTGCAAGGCAAGCCTGGTGGTGATGAAATCCCTCAGCATTTACTTGTCTAAAAATAATTTTATTTCTTTTTTTACTTATGAAGCTTAGTTTGGCCAAATGAAATTCTGGGTTGGAAATTCTTTAAGAATGTTGAATGGCCTCCAATTTCTTCTGGCTTGTATATTTCTGCTGAGAGGTCTGCTGTTAGTCTGATGGCTAACCTTAACATTTTTTTCATTTTTACCTTGGATAATCTGGTGATTATGTGTCTTGGGGTTGATCTTCTTGTGGAGTGTCTTACTGGGGTTCTCTGGATTTCCTGAATTTGAAAGCTAGCCTATATTGCTAGGTTGCAGAAGTTCTCCTGGATGATATCCTGAAGTGTGTTTTCTAATTTGATCCCATTCTCCCCATTTCTTTCAGGTATTCCAATCAGCCACAGGTTTGGTCTTTTTACATAGTCTTACAGTTCTCACATGTTTTGTTAGTTCCTTTTTATTCTTTTTTTTTTCTCTAATCTTGTCTGACTGCCTTATTTCAGCAAGATAGTTCTCAAGCTCTGTTATTCTTTCTTCCACTTGGTTGATTCAGTTGTTGATACTTGTGTTTGCATCATGAAGTTCTCATGCTGTGTTTTTCAGCTCCATCAGGTCATTTATTTTCCTTTCTAAACTGATTGTTCTTGATAACTGCTCCCATAATATTTTATCATGATTCTTACCTTCTTTGCATTGGGTTAGAACATAATCCTTTAGTTCATCAGTTTGTTAATTACCCACTTTCTGAAGCCTACTTCTGTCAGTTTATCCATCTCAGGTTCAGCCTCATTCTGTGTCCTTGCTGGAGAAGTGTTGCACTCATTTGGAGGAGAAGAGGCATTCTGGCTTTTGGAATTTTCAGGGATTTTGCATTGTTTTTTTTCTCATCTTCATGGATTTATCTACTTTTGATCTTTGAAGCTGTTGATCTTTGGGGTTCTGTGGGTCTTTTTTGATGTTGTTGTTGCTTTCTATTAGTTTGTTTTTCTTCTAATGGTTTTCTATTACTTTTTCTTATAATTACTATTATAAATTACTATATAAGGGGCCAGTCAGGCCCTTTTTCTGCAGGTCTGCTATAGCTTGCTGGGGGTCCACTCCAGACCCAAGAGGATGAAGTGAAGGTACAAAGTTACTGACTTGGGTGCACCCTATGCAAATGAAGAGGATGTTTCCTGATATAGCTGAAGTGAAGTTACAAAGTTATTTACTTGGGCATAGAAAGTTGCGTTTTTCTGTTTGATTTAGTTATAAGTCCTTAGATTCCCTGCCGCCAGACCCTATTTTTCTGCCTCACTATTGATTGCCCAGATCCCTGGACAGATTTCTTTACAGCATTCAGGAACATGAACAGTCTATGGAGTCAAAGAACTAAGGGGTTTAAATCTTGCTTAATAAACTTACTGAGCATTCATAACCTCAGTGAGCTTCTTATCTGTACTATGCGTCTTTTGGAATTGTTGTAAATGGAATTCATTCAGCAAATATTGTTTAATATCTACTATGTGCTAGGCACTGAAGTTATAAAGCCCTCCTGGAGTCTACACTTCAGTACACAGAGAAGTAAGCAAACAAAAATAAATACAAAGTATGCTAATTATAAAATAAGTCAACATGCTGCTATAAAGATTGTCAAGTAAAGGGCATTTGGTGGCTGCAGCTGTTATTATCAGGCACAACTACATGGGTTTAGGCAGCAAGTGCAGGGGAAAGCAGACCCTGGATTGGGGATGAAAAGACAGCGTTAATATCCTGGCAGAGCTGATCAGGTGTTAATAAAGTGTTTTTCTCTCCACAACTTGGCATTAGTGATTTCATTTAATCCTCACAACCTATGAAGTAGTCTTATTATTGCTCCCATTTTACATATGAGGGAGATCAAAAGAGGAGATTTAAGAGTGATGTGTCAGCTTGCCCAAGGCCACACAGCTAATGACCAAGCTAATGATGCAAGGATTAGAGACCAGCTAATTTCGCAAATCATTCATGCTTTGGATGATCCCAAATAAGAAAATGAATGCAAAGATGCTGCAGAAACTCAAAAACACTGTAAAAATAAGCGGTGGTAGTTTTCAGATCATGCAAAATCTATATAAATTACTATTATAAGAAAATATAATGTATATAATCTACTTCTATATCTTTATCTCCAGATGCTGCAGGTCAAAAATAACTATGTAGTAATCATATAAATGAATTGTCAGTTAGCTTTTATCACACTATGAAAATGTTATGGAGTAGAAATCACAGACTCTTCAGGTTGAAATAGGAAATAATTGTGATGAATCTTGCTATAATGTACTTTAGAATGCATATTACACTGTGTTGTAATTTGTCTGTTTTTCTGTCTGTCCCACGCATGGTGTTGAGTATTTTGAACTTAAGAATAATGTTTTCCTATTTTTACATCATCAGCATCTAGCTTTAGTAAGCACATGCTGCAAGGGGTGTCTGATAATGTGTGTGTACCAGGAGCATTAGAATTCCACAATGTTGAACCTTTTCTTCTTTTACCCAATTCTTTAGTCTCTAAAGGGGATGCCAGTTTTTCACAACTCCAATGTGCTTCATTTCACATTTAATGGAGAAAAAAAATCTTGATTCCATAAACTCTGGTCAGAACAAGCTATGATGTTAAGAAACAAAATTGACTCTCCAGGCATTTTATTTTCACATATTTCTTTTCTTTAAAAAGAAGAATACCTAATCTAAATCTGAGTGATTTAAAGATCTAATTACAATGCATGGAACACTTGAAAAAAAAGTATTCAGTCCATGTATTTTTATTTATTTATTTGTTTGTTTGTTTGTTTGAGACGGAGTTTCGCGCTTGTAACCCAGGCAGGAGTGCAATGGCGCGATCTCGGCTCACCGCAACCTCCGCCTCCTGGGTTCAGGCAATTCTCCTGCCTCAGCCTCCTGAGTAGCTGGGATTACAGGCACGCACCACCATGCCCAACTAATTTTTTTGTATTTTTAGTAGAGACAGGGATTTCACCTTGTTGACCAGGATGGTCTCGATCTCTTGACCTCATGATCCACCTGCCTTAGCCTCCCAAAGTGCTGGGAATACAGGTGTGAGCCACTGCGCCCGGCCCAGTCCATGTATTTTTAATAACTTCCCCAGTAACACGAAGATGTTGACAATGAAGGTGACTATCGAGATAATGCAAAAATGACAAAAAGCTTATTTTGGGGGGGGGGTCTGTCATTTTTGCATCAACAAATGCATCAGATCTGTTGGGAGCAGGCCTTAAGCCTGGCATAAACAGGCTTTAAAGAAACTGGCTGTAAACAGAATATATATAGCACTGTGATGGCAGTGACACACACACAGAGGTTGTTGGTTTACTGGAGGGAAAGAAATACCTGGTCTTCTCTTGGGCAGAAGATCGCTTGGGGGCTTCTGAAACATAAACAACAGCCTGAGCGACCCATGGCTCAATGACCTGTTCCAGCTGCAGTAGATAAACACCAGAGCCTGTTTCTTGCCACTAGTAAAAAATGCTTTGTTCCCTGCGAAGAATGCTTTTAGTTAAATGATGATTATCGCTTGCTGTCAATAAATGGGTGGGTCACACTTCGTTCGAGGCTCTCAGCTGGGAATGCTGAGGATCCCTGTCTGTCCCATACCTTTTTGCTCTCTATCTCTGTGTCTGTTTATTAATTCCTTCAGCGCTGCCTGGATTGGGGTCTCCACGACTGAGCTGGTCTCAGCGAGTAGCTCCCATACGTGGAGCTCGAACCTGGGATGAAGGGTTGCTGGAGGACATCTGAGTACTCTTAAAGCAATCCCCGTGGTGAGTAAGAAGGGGAGCTCAGAAGCGTCAGGGTAACAAAATGGGCAAGGGTCGAGCAGGCAGGAGGCTTCAGTCTGCTTCAACAGCTCCTCAAAAGAGGGAGAGTTAAAGTTAGTACTAGCCACATGCTCTGTCAGTTGTTGTTTTTTTTTTTTTTTTTGAGACGTAGTTTCTCACTAGATACCCAGGCTGGAGTGCAATGGCACGATATCAGCTCACCGCAACCTCCGCCTCCTGGGTTCAGGCAATTCTTCTGCCTCAGCCTCCTGAGTAGCTGGGATTACAGGCACGTGCCACCATGGCCAGCTAATTTTTTGTATTTTTTAGTAGAGACGGGGTTTCACCATGTTGACCAGGATGGTCTCGATCTGTTGACCTCGTGATCCACCCGCCTCAGCCTCCCAAAGTTGTTTTCAAAGAATCTGTGCTTTCTTACTCCGTTCTTCTGTTGCTTTGTCTTTCATTGCTTTATAAAGAAGGAGCTGGGGATATTACTCAAATAATAATAATAATGGGGAAAAAAGCTTCAGCGGGAAACTCCACCCAGGCCAACAGCTGCAGCCAGGAGGAAGAAGCAGAGCCAGCAAAAGGTGTCACCTGCAGCCAAGCCAAGGGGAAAAGAAAAAAAATGGAAAAAAGCTCAGTAGTAGAGAAGGCTCAAGGCCGCATTCAAGCCAACAGGCTCGGCCCAACCCCAAAAACTGCTGCCCGGGTGGGGCGAGAAAGCAGAGTAGAACCTGGGCAGGGCCGGAATGGCTGCAGTCTGGAACCCCCCTGATGCCTTTGGCTCCACGGGTGTCCCACAGTGAAATTTCGTGTATGCTTTGTAAACAAGTAACATCCCAAATTGTAATTCTCTGCTAAAATTTAAGGATTTGTAAGACTTTTTTTTTCGCTAATATTAGCCACTGTTATTTCAACCCTACTTTTAAACGTGACTCTTAAAATCTAAGTAAAACAGTAACCTCTGAAGAGAAAAAAAATTAATTACAGCTAGCCCATGAATTAGTAAGGAGCAATTAGAAGTGAGCCCTATAGCTTTGCTCCTCAGTAGAAAAGAATTTCCTAATTAATAAGTTGGAAAACCTGCCTTCTATCTTTAAAGGCAACACTACTGGCACAAGCCTTATTTACCCTTAATTTTGTAAATTTAAATAATAAATTTCAATCACCTATAAAAGAAAGCCCATGAGTTAGTTAAAAAGCAGTTAAAAACTAAGCGAGTAAAACCACACTCTTTAAAAAAGAACTTTAAACCAAAGTAAATAATTAAGTTAAAAAGTAAAAATTTTAAGCCCATTCTCAGAAAGTTAAAAAGAAAAAAAATTGTATGTAATTGTGGTAAAAAAACATATGCATCAGACTGATTAGAAATAGGCTTTGGGCCCGGCGCGGTGGCTCAAGCCTGTAATCCCAGCACTTTGGGAGGCCGAGACGGGTGGATCATGAGGTCGAGAGATCGAGACCATCCTGGTCAACATGGTGAAACCCCGTCTCTACTAAAAGTACAAAAAATTAGCTGGGCATGGTGGCGCGTGCCTGTAATCCCAGCTACTCAGGAGGCTGAGGCAGGAGAATTGCCTGAACCCAGGAGGCGGAGGT